>JANRMT010062842.1:3861958-3882211 GCA_026402145.1 Polypterus bichir lapradei | reverse complement strand
GGGAACATGGAGAATTAGTGATGAGTGACTGAGTGAGTCAGTGAGTGAGTCAGTCAGTCAGTGAGGGCTTTGCCTTTTATTAGTATAGATTTATTTATTTGTCAGGCATTTACTTTTTATATTTTAACATGGGTGGGATTTTAATTTATGATATTCTGCTTTCCTTCTAAGCAGCCAAAACTTGGTTCCGGCATCCTGAGAAAACTTTACTAATTTATTATCTTCTAATTGCAGCTAAATTACCCCCTGTCTTGCAATGGTGCTTAGGACTCCCACAGGGTTGCATGGGAGTTGGAGTTTGGCGCTGCCCTTTTGGGATCTGTGGGTGCTGCTAGGGGGTGCTGCAGCAAACACTGAACCCTTATGGGTGGTTCTTCCGCCACACCCGGAAGTGCTGCTGGAAATACATCATGAGGCACCTGGAGCACTTCCGGGGGCTTTATAAAAGGGGCCAGCAGACACTACTCCGTGAGCCAGAGTCGGTAAGAGGGAGACAAAGCTTGCCGAGGAGAAGTAGAGGAGGTAGAAAAGAGAGAGAAGAAGAAGAAAAGTATGGTAGTGCTTGTGCTTAGTGGGATCATGTTGTGCCTTTGGGAAACGGGGAAGGAAGTTCCCACGAGGTGAAGAAAAATAAAAAACATTT
Source organism: Polypterus bichir lapradei (assembly GCA_026402145.1). Lineage (NCBI taxonomy): Eukaryota > Metazoa > Chordata > Cladistia > Polypteriformes > Polypteridae > Polypterus > Polypterus bichir. The sequence continues at coordinate 3,881,568 of JANRMT010062842.1, read as the reverse complement.
GTATCTTTATAACTGCCTCCTGCGTCTGTTTGTGTCAGGTTGAGTGCCTGCTACGCCCTCTACGCTTGTCACAGTTTTTACACCAGATGTAATATTTATCTACAGGTACTGTGCCAGAATGTAATTGAAACTTGTATTAGTATAGAATCAAAGGTTAATTGAGTTGGGCAGGAAAACTTTTATTTAAACCCTTACCCGGATTTAAATGATTGCTTGCATCGTATAGATCAGTCTTTTCCAACGCACACTACCCACTCACACTAAGCCAGTTTAGTTTCATTACAATAAAATTATTTGTCTGTCATATTTTACATTAAATGAATGTTTTACTGCACCTGCTGAACGTGTGAGTGTTACATATTATGCACAGTATCACACCAACTTTATCCACCCTGATCCAGGGCGAAGGTGTTCCCATAATTCATACATTACAAAAAATAAATCTATCATAGTGTTGGATGTGTACTAGAATATTTATTTAAAAAAAGAAAAAAGAAGCAGTTATGTAAATTTAAAAGAAATGTCTATGATTTAGGACAGTTGTTACCATGTTCAGCCCTGGAGACTCTGCTAGCTATATGTTTTCATCCCACCCAGTCATTTTACATCTAGTTGATCTATTTGTTTAATTAGTTGCTCTTTAGGTTTTCATCTATTATTTTCCATTCAGAAAAGGTCAAGAATGTGAGATTTACATCAATAATAAATTTAGAAGTATTTGGTTTTTTTCCATATTGCTTAACTCATTTGTCATTTTCTCTGTAATTCACTTTTTCTGCTACCTTAATTGTATCCAAATAATAACAATTAATGATTATCAGAGCTGACATGAGAGCAACCAACACTGATTGCTGTCAGGCTACAGCTTCTTTAGTGTAAGCCCTACACATTAGGAAATTATGACAGAGTGGTGGCTGAGGATATGCACTGGTATTTGGAAGGTTGCTGGTTCAAGTCCTGTTACTTTCCAAAGGGATTCTACTCTACTGGGCCCTTGAGGAAGCTCCTTAACCTGAAAAGTCTTCCAGGAGTTCTGTACAATGACTGACCCTGTTTTTTCGCATTACCTTGGAGGTCAGAGTGCAATTTCCCCCCAGGGATTAGCAATGTATATTTAAATCCAAAATCCATATAACCAGAGAACCTGAAAAAGTTGAATGAAAATTATGATTATGATGATGGTGACCTTTATAAAATCTAAGATTAAAAAAAATCTCTTATTTTCATTGCAGATTCCAGCTGATTTTTAAAATATTTTTGTATACCTACTAATTTTAAATTAAATTACCAACCTACTACTGATCTTGTTTTATTCATACAGTTCATTGTATTATTGTTCAGGAAAGTTACTCTTAAGAGTCCTAAACACTACAGTAGGTAAGTCAAGTCATTTTATGTGTATAGAACATTTGAAAGGAAATATTAGTTGTACAAAGGTGATGTATAGTAGCAGGCCAAAAAATAAGTACATTAGAAATGCATAACATGTACTAAAGCAAAAGACAAAAACTATAGGCTATAAGAAAACAATAAAAAAAATAATAGAAATAATTTCAAAATAATAACTGAAAATAAACAGTAAAAACAAGACAAACCATGATATGAGATTAAGCAGAATAAAAAGTCAATCAATAAAAGCACATTTTTAAAAGATTTTTAAAAATATCAATAGACAGGGATAAATTATTTATATTAATTAAATGTTGGGTAATTGCATCATGTGGAATAAGCAAAAGTTGATGGTTTGATGATCTAACACACAATGTGGCAATGTAAGGCTAGAGAAAACCTAAAATGTATTGTTGAGCCATACCATGTAGGGTTTTGTAGGACTTTAAAACCAAATAACAAAGCTTTAAAATGAATATTAAATTTTACTTGTGGCCAATGCTGTTGGCATATGATCCCTTTTCTTTGTACCTGTGTAAAGCCTGATTGCAGCATTTTGGATAAGTTTTAGATGCTGTATGGAAACTTGGGGCAACCCCAGGAGCATAGAATTACAATAGTTCAGTTTGGATGGGATGCTGTAGATTCATACATGACTGTCTGTAGAGCCCTGGGTGAGTGTCATGGTTTCAGTATACAGTATTTTAAAATACAGTACGTTTGAAAGATGTGCAAAATAATTTTAAAATAATTAATTCACCAGAACATTGGACTGCCTTTCCCTGGTCCAGCATCCTTTTCTCAATCAGGGAAGACCACATCCAAGCAAAGGCTTAAACCTTCAAATAAAAATTGAACTACACCAGCACAAAACCAAAATAAGTTAAAAATACCAGAACATTCTCTAGTGCATGTTCAGCATTATAACTATTCAGTACAGTACAAGTACAGAAACTTTTACTTGCAGAATATAAAAGCCTATCTGTCCATTACCAAACTAGTTGAGTTTACAGTGTATGTACTGATTTGGATTTGGCACCCTATGCAGGGCTTCTTTTTTGCATTCCACCAATGCTGCTTATATGGGTTCTGACACCGGTGATCTTAAATTTGATTAATCAGGTTTAAAATTGTTATTTTGAATTATTATAATATGCACATACCACTCTAATGAACCAAAACCATTAATACATTTCCTTTAAAAAATTGTTTTTGGCTGTTTTATGTATAATTTTGTCTGTGTTTTATCACCGCTAAGTTTGTTTCAGGCAGTGTGGTACAGTTGTTAGTCTGCTGTGTCACAGCTCAGGGCAAATTTTTGTTCACAATAATCACTCATAGCATAGTTGGCAGACACTTCTGTACCCTCAGGGACACTTAAAAGACCAATACAACATTATAATCCACTCAAAAAAAAGTTGGAGCAGTTCCCACTGAGCTTGAGCTCTTCTCCCAAAGCAATGGAATAAAATTGCAGGATCCAAGTATGCACTGTTACAGCTTATTTGGTGTCATCAGCTCAGATGTCTTCATGTATTAATGATTTATTGAATGAAACATAAAAGTTTATAGCAATTGTGTTTTCTTTATATTAAGAATATTATTTTCTGTGTTGTGCTCCTTTAAATTTTAAAAATACATGGCATTGTGGTGTTATGGGTCCACAGCTCGCTTAGCAAAGGCCGTTTTTTAAATAAATAATCACCGCACTCACGGCGGCTTAGTGAGGGGGCGTGGTGGCCATTGTAAGCCACAGGGTGATCTGCAGTGTGGGCATTTCTCACCTAGTGCACAGGTGAGGAACTGCCCACATCCGTGATTGTTCCCGTGGCTAATGTGCTCAGCTGCTATGGCCCCTCGCTATATAAAAAGAAGCGCGAGTCAGTTGGGAGATCGGAAATGAAAAGAAAAAAGTAAAGGATGGGGGTTACAGGGGGCGAGGGAGCAAGTCGGTGCAGAAGTAAGAGAGAGAGAGACAAGGAATGTGTGGGCGAGCGAAGAAGCGCTCGCAGGCAGCTGCGAGGAAGCCTGGGTGTTGGGCCGACACCCAGGAGTTGGAGTTGAAGTCACTCCCGCTGAGCGATCAGGTAGCGGGAGTGACCAAGGAAAGGCGACTTGCCGCAGAAGACTGGAAAGGCAGTGGGAGTCGCGAGGCTTGGTGTTGTAGTCCTTGGTGTGAGCGTCCTGGAGACTAAGGAGTCCAAGTCTCAGGTCTGGGATGAGTGCCAGACCGAAGCCAGGATCGGGAGGTCTCCAGACCTGTGTGTGAGAGTTGAAAAGGGCAGCTGCAGAGAGCGTCTCGCCTGCTGCAAAGCCTAGTCGGGAGAAGCAGGTGAGACGCTAGCATAGAAGAGCACCAGACTTGTCATTGGTTTTTAGAAGACTGCTTCCAGCGTCATTTGAACCCCGTTGATTTTAAAGGATTGTTTTTTCTATTGTTTTTATCTCCACGTTTTTTCTTATGGATTATTTATTGAACTTTGAATGAACTGCACAGCACTATTTATTGAACACTTTGTTTTGTTTGACTATTTTAAATAAAAGCACTTTTGCACTTTTGAACCATCCCCTTGCTACGTTGTTGCCTCCACTGCCTAGCTGATCTCGGTGACATTATCGACAGTGTTGGGTTCAAGGGCTCCTGAACAGCAATGGGAGCGTGGAGTTGAACCCGCATCGTCACAGGCATATACATTGTAATTTGTCCAGACATATAAAAATTGCATGTACTGTGTTATAAATTGATCAGAAAGTGTGGGATTGCTTATCACATTGTACTCTTTGCATTTGCCCACCAGGTGTGATGAGTGCCGACTGTGCTATCATTTTGGATGTTTGGACCCCCCTCTAAAGAAATCTCCTAAACAGACTGGCTATGGATGGATTTGTCAAGAATGTGATACATCATCTTCAAAAGTAAGATTTAGGGGGGTAATTCCCTTTTTTACAGAAAAAATTTTAGCATAAATAATTGATGTTGGTATCAATAAGATAAGACCCTAAAGGTTGCTGAGAGTTGTGTTGGTGTTACTGGTGTTCCCAGAAGGAGGTGTTTCATCTCGCAGGGCGCCCTGGATATCATCGAGAGGGGTCGCAGCGCATGGCTCAATGACAACTCTGGTCTGTACCGGGAACTGAGAAGGATGGCTGCAAGGGCTCAGAGGGCAGATAAAGAGATGTTTGTTAGAGGAATCTGTTAGCAAATGACACACCATCTGTGCTCTTGCGACCCACGTCCTGCTTACAAAGGAATCGAAGCATTACGCACATCTGAATCTGTTCCTCGGAGATTCACAGTCAGGGCAGCTGATGGAATGGTCCTTACGGATGACACTGCAGTTGTGACCCGCTGGGCTGGCTAATTTGAGCAGTTGTTGAAAGCTGATCCTCCGGCTAGGACGTTGGATATCTCTGGGTCCACGGTTCTTGAGGCTGATCCTCCAATTAGCTGTGAACCACCCAATCTCACTGAGATCGCACAGGTGGTGAACCAGCTGAGTTGGGGAAAGGTTGCAGGGATCTGTGGTATCCGGGATGAACTTCTCCATGCTGCTGGTAAAGCTGTCCTCCTGGCATTGCAAGCAATCTTTGCTTCCATTTGGGAGACTGGCATCATCCCAACTGACTGGAAAACGTGACTTGTTTTCCCTGTCTGGGAAGGGAAGGGTGATCGCCTGGATTGCACCAACTACAGGGGGATAACACTGCTCTCGTTGTCGATTTTCACAAATCGTTCGACTCAGTTGATCGAGGTGCCCTGTGGGACATTCTGAGGGTTCACAGGATCCTCTCGAGGTTGCTGGATATCATGGCCGGCCTGTACACTGGTACTGTGCTCTGCGTTTTTTCCCAGTTGATTCTGGGGTTCGTCAGGGGTTTGTTCTTGCTCCTACTCTGTTCAGTACTTGTATGGACTGGGTGTTGGGCAAGGTCGTGGGGTCCAGCGGTTGTGGGGCATCTGTTGGTGAAGAAAGATTCACGGATCTTGACTTTGCTGATGATGCTGTGATCTTTGTGGAGTCAATGGAGACTCTGATTGGGGCTCTCGAGAGACTGAGTGAGGAGTTTGAGTATCTGGGCTTGTGAGTGTCCTGGATATAAACCAAGATCCAGGCCTTGAATGACCTCTTTAATGACCATCAGCAGTGTGTCTGTTTGCAGAGAGAGTGTTAGCCTTGTTGAGAGGTTTACCTACCTTGGCAGTGACATACGTGTCTCTGGTGACTCTTCCCGTGAAGTCGGTAGACAGATTGGGGGAGTATGGGGGGTCATGAGGTCGCTGGAAAGGGGTGTGTGGCGCTCCCGATATCTATGCAAAAGGATGAAGGTGCAAGTGTTTAGAGTCCTGGTGCTTCCTGTCTTGCTATATGGTTGCGAGACATGGACGCTATCCAGTGACCTGAGATGAAGACTGGACTCCTTTGGTACTGTGTCTCTCCGGAATATCCTTGGGTACCGTTGGTTTGACTTTGTGTCGAATGAGCAGTTGCTCATGGAGTCCTGAATGAGGCACATTACCTGCATGTGAGGGAGCGTCAGTTACGGCACTACGGCCATGTGGCGCATTTCCCTGAGGGTGATCTGGCTAGTAAGACTGTCATTGCTGGGGACCCGAGTGGCTGGACCAGGCCAAGGGGTCACCCACGTAACACCTGGCTGTGGCAGATACAGGGTCATTTCCGGAGGGTGGGAGTGGACCGCATGTCTGCCTGGGGGGGTTGCAAACCAGGATCCCGAGTTGTTTCATCATGTAGTGGGTGTGGCAACGCACTGTACCAGTGCATGCTCCCAAACTTGACTTGACTTGTATCAAGGTAATGTTAACATTGGCTTACTTTTATTTATTATTTAATGAAAAGAGTTTCAATTACAGCATAACAATTAAGAATGTAAGACTTCTCCCCCCAAATTCAAATTAATACTTAATATGCCCCCATCATTAAGAAAACAAGTTAATCTTTCATTTTAAATATAAAGTACATTTTTTTTATTTCAGTTTGCATTTTATTTCATTGTATTAAATTGTGTTTATTCTGCTCTGAGTGTTTGCTTATGTTCTTGCTGGGCAGAATTGGTTTCCTAAAATAATGTGCCTCAAATGAAAAGACCAAGTGCAGGCTTTCATGTGTGTTTCACAAATGATTAATTATTTTGGGCAATACCTACAAACAACAGAAAATGTTATACTTTTTTGGGACTTGGTTGTAGTGCAAGGCAGCTTGAGAAAGAAAGAGACAAAGCCCTCTCATATTTTCATGTGTCTCTTCACGTATGGCATGTATGATTGCTTGTTTCATGTAAGTAACATGGCTTTAGTTTTGATAAAACAGTGTTCCCTTTTAAGTCTTATTGTATTGAAATAAACAAAGGGCTGTGTCAGCCTCAGCTCCATTTTCTTGCAAGGCAGTTCGAGATATACACAAAATAATATTACTGTCCACAATTGCAATATATTTAAAACTCTTGATGTGCATTTATATGTGAAGTGACTGACATATTTAAGTAACATACATATATATGGGGTATAGGTTAAACTATATTTGATGTCCTTTTATGGGCAGTTTAAAGAGTTGTCTAAAGGACAACTCTGTGAATTTCCACAATACACAATGCTTAAGAATTTAACTGTTGTGTACGATGAGTTTTTACTGCATATTTTATGATATCTGGTATCATTCTGTTAAGCATTTAAAACAGAAACATTCTGTTAAATAAAATACCCTTGTTGCAAAAAACATTTAAAACATTTACATTTTAAACTACAGTTCAATTACATTGCATATTTATGGATGAACTGAAACTCTTTACTTTTTAATACTGTGTATGTTATTCAAGGATAAAAAAATGTACATTTTTAACCTGATTTTTATATTTCTGTCACTGTTATGTCAATAATATAAGGTGTTTTGAACAGAAATAAAAACATCTTTGAGATGTTTTATATATTGTTGAAATGCTGGGTGAGTCTTCAAGATGATTAGCCTTGCATCCGAAATAGAAATGGTTGGAAGGTCTGGGAAATTGGATAGATTTCTTTTAACAAAACTTCTTATTTGAAAATTTTGGACAAATTTTGTTTATATAAATTAAATCTGAAGCGTAATTATTCATAACATGCAACTACATTAGCTAAATGCAGTTCTCTTAGTGTCTTAATCACAAACGTTTTCCAAATATTAAATACTGAGTAGGTTTGAGAAGGTTGAAAAAGGTTGTTATTGTGTAGAGGATCAACAGATAAAAACTTCTGTGGCTTGAAGTGCATTCTGCATTGGTTCCATATCCTAAGTGATTGGTGAATGACTGGTAAATTGATAAAAGTTAGTATTTATAGGAGCACAAGGCAATGCATTTAAAGAAGTACAGCAAAATTTAATTTCCATTACTAACCAGGCTGGTGTAAATTCATCAATTTATGCCAATTTCTAGATCTTTATATTATGTATATTTGCCACCTCGTAATAAAATTGAAAGTTAGGTAGTGCCATACAACTTTCTAATTTTGGTCTTTTAAGAGTCTCACCTTCTGAATGTGGGGCTACTTTGTATTCCATATAAATGAGGTTTTTATTATTGTACATAGGGATGTCCTGGAACAGAAATAGAAGCTGTGGCTACCTGAGGTCACCAGCTGTCCAAACCCGACACAAACAGGTGCAAAGCACAAGTCTACCTCAACATAGGAGCACTTCTGGGTAAGGCCAGAGCCCCATGAAGTAGGGCTCTCCAGTCCCTGCAGCACCTAACAGGGCTGATTTACAGAGCTGCAATTTCCATGATTCCCTGTGGGAAACTGTAGTGCTGCCGCAACCCATGGGGCTACCATCTACCGTTCTGGGGGAGGTAGTGCCCAGCCATCCTTCACACTACACCTCCCTTATCTGATCCTTGTAGGGTGAAGCATCATGTGCAGTGTGGGCAGTCGTCTTCTTCCAGGAGTGGTTATTCATGTCAGCCAGTCCATGGCTCTGCCCTGAAACATATAAACAAGAAAACAATGGGGAGACTCTGCACCATCGCTGTCTCCGGGCGTCTTTCTGCCAAGAGTATGGGCAGTATCTCCAGCCGTGTCCCAACCAACAACACTCGAAGCATCACTGTGCCCTGCCTGGAGTCCATGAGTTTTGGGATTGAAAGCAGGACAGGAACTCCTGCTCTGCCTCACACCCAGTGGAGGTCAGGTCTTCTCTCCGTGCCTGCTCACACGTTGCACTGTTTGGAGAGTCAGTCTCTCTCTCTTTCTGTCTTGCAGGTCTTCTTCCTTCTCTGGGACATAGAGAGAGACCCCATGCTGTCTGCACTTTAGACTTGTGTTTGACCACCTCAGATTTGGTGAGAGGCTAGGGAGCCCAGACGCCAGCACCAGTAAGCTGCTCTGGCGTATCCTGCCACACTGCTATATGGTTGGTCACCACCCCTATGCCCACTGTCGGACCAGTGTTTCTCGTCCTCCTTCCGAACCAATCACGGACAATTGACATTGAGTTCCCTTATTTTTTTCGGTCGACGGAGGACTTGTGCTTCAATCCTCTCTCCCTGCCAAATGCAAGCCAGGTGACATAAGGTCTGTCCGGCGCATGTTCATTTGGGTACTGCGGAGGTTCATAGGAGAGGGAGTCCCGGGGGCTGGCCATAAGCTGACTGTTATCCGCTTGCACTGAGTTTATTGTGGACCTCCCAGCCATTCCCCGTACCTTCTTTCCTTCATTGGAGGCATTCAAACCTGTGTAGGGTTCGGCTGGGATTGCTAAACCTGAGCTGAGCAACAGATGAATATCCATTGAATGGCTGATGGCCTCCCATCATTTGCAATTTAACAAATGATAATGAAATATACTCTTATCCTATTCATTGTTACTTATCAGTGTTGGTGAGGAGACTCTACTTCCTGAGGGAGCTCAGGAAGAACAACATCCCTGAGAAACTGCTGGTGTCCTTTTACCCCTGCACAGTAGAGAGCATCCTGGCCTACTGTCTCTGTGCGTGGTTCTCCAGCTGCACAGTAGCACAGAAGAAAGAGCTCCACAGGGTCATTAAGGTCGCCCAGCAGATAGTCGGCTGTCCTCTCCCCTCACTAAATTTACATAGTTCCTGTTGCCTCAGGAACGTCAAGAAAATTCTTCAGGACCCATCACACCCAGGACGTGCATTGTTTGAATGCCTGCCTTCAGGCAGACGTTCCAGATCCATAAAGACTAAGATAAATAGACTGAAAAACAGTTTCTATCCTTCAGCCATCACCATTCTGAATGCTGCTAAGTGGTCAATCTGACCTAGTGCATCTTCATGTTCACAATACAATACACTCTCATGTTTACAGTACAGCTCTAAGTGAACATTAGATAAGGGACAAGTGCAATATAATGTATGTATGAGTGGAAAACATTGTTCTGCTGTTATGGACTATTTTGGTACTTATTTTATTCCCTTTTTATTTTAGTTTTAACTTGAGTAATTCTGTTTTTTATTTTATTTTTTATATTTTTGCACTGGAAAATTGCACCTAAAATTTTGTTAGACAATGTCTCATTGCTACAATGACAATAAAGATTTTGATTTGATTTGATTTGATTGTAATATCTATATTTATTTTTCTACATGTAATAGTACACAAGTTGTGTAATTGTTTTCATGGATGTCTGCTTTTTTTCCCTGCTTGTATTCTAATTCAGAACCTCGACTTTCAAACATTTATCTGTTATTTGGTGTTTAATATTTGATATTAACTTGTATCCTGTCTTATTAATGTCACCTTTTATATCTTGTGAAGTGCCTCTCAGTATTGGAAAGATGCTATATAAATAAATGTATTAGTATTAATATTACACAATGCCTTCTGAGTTCAGGTTTGAATGCTGACCCGATCAGTGCCAGTATAGAGTTTGCAAGATGTCTCCATGTGTAGAAGTACTGAGTGTGCATAACTTCTAGATATTGTTTTACAGTCATATGAAAAAGTTTAGGAACCCCTCTTAATTCTTTGGATTTTTGTTTATCATTGGCTGAGCTTTCAAAGTAGCAACTTCCATAGAACATGCCTTATGGAAACAGTAGTATTTCAGCAGTTATATTAAGTTTATCAGATTAACAGAAAATATGCAATATGCATCATAACAAAATTAGACAGGTGCATAAATTTGGGCACCCCAACAGAGATATTACATCAATACTTAGTTGAGCCTCATTTTGCAAATATAACAGCCTCTAGATGCCTTCTATAGCCTTTGATGAGTGTCTAGATTCTGGATGGATGGTATTTTTGACCATTCTTCCATACAAAATCTCTCCAGTTCAGTTAAATTTGATGGCTGACAAGCATGGACAGCCTGCTTCAAATCATCCCATTGATTTTCGATGATATTCAAGTCAAGGGACTGTGACAGCCATTCCAGAACATTGTACTTCTCCCTCTGCATGAATGCCTTTGTAGATTTTGAACTGTGTTTTGGGTCATTGTCTTGTTGGAATATCCAACTCCTGCGTAACGTCAACTTTGTGACTGATGCTTGAACATTATCCTGAAGAATTTGTTGATATTGGGTTGAATTCATCCGACCCTCGACTTTCACAAGGGCCCCAGTCCCTGAACTAACCACACAGCCCCACAGCATGATGGAACCTCCACCAAATTTGGCAGTAGGTAGCAGGTGTTTTTCTTGGAATGCGGTGTTCTTCTTCTGCCATGCAAAGCGCTTTTTGTTATAACCAAATAACTCCATTTTTGTCTCATCAGTCCAAAGCACTTTGTTCCAAAATGAATCTGGCTTGTCTAAATGAGCATTTGCATACAACCAGTGACTCTGTTTGTGGTGTGAGTGCAGAAAGGGCTTCTTTCTCATCACCCTGCCATACAGATGTTCTTTGTGCAAATTGTTGTGAATTGTAGAATGATGTATAGATACACCATCTGCATCAAGATGCTCTTGCAGGTCTTTGGAGGTGATCTATGGGTTGTCTGTAACCATTCTCACAATCCTGCGCATATGCCACTCCTGTATTTTTCTTGGTCTGCCAGACTTGAATTTAACAGCAAGTGTGCTTATGGCCTTTCATTACCTGATTACTTTCCTTATAGTTGAAACAGTTTAAACCTCTGAGTAGCCTTCCCCTAAGCCGTGATACTGAACAATCTTTGTTTTCAGATCTTTTGAGATTTGCTTTGAGGATCCCATGCTGTCACTCTTCAGAGGAGAGTAAAAGGGAAGCACAACTTGCAATTGACCACCTTAAATACCTTTTCTCATGATTGGACACACCTGTCTATGAAGTTCAAGATTTAACAAGATAATCCAACCAATTTGGTGTTGCAAGTAATCAGTATTGAGCAGTTACATGCATTCAAATCAGCAAAATTACATGGGTACCCAAATTTTTGCACAGCCAGTTTTTCACATTTGATTTAATTTCTTAAAACTAAATAATGCTTCACTAACAATCTTTGTTCGGAAAACACCCCAGTACTCAGATGTTCCTAGAAAATGAAAGACCTACTACCACTGTTATCTTTTTTGCTGAAAGTATATTATTATGCAGGCTGAGAGGAGTTCCCAAACTTTTTCAAATGACTCTATATCTGAATATTAGAAGTGTGTCATTAAGCTCTCTCAATTGCCAAAATCTGTTAATTCCTACATGTGTTATTACATTACATTCTACCAGTTTATGCTCACAAATATCTACCCAGGTATTGCATGTCACTTATTAAGTGAATAATCTGAGATGTTGCTATAACAGATGTTAAGTATTTACAGTGCATCCGGAAAGTAATCACAGCACATCACGTTTTCCACATTTTGTTATGTTACAGCCTTATTCCAAAATGGATTAAATTCATTTTGTTTCCTCAGAATTCTACACATAACACCCCATAATGACAAAGTGAAAAAAGTTTACTTGAGATTTTTGGAAATTTATTAAAAATAAAAAAATTGAGAAAGCACATGTACATAAGTATTCACAGCCTTTGCCATGAAGCTCAAAATTGAGCTCAGGTGCATCCTGTTTCCACTGATCATCCTTGAGATGTTTCTGCAGCTTAATTAGAGTCCACCTGTGGTAAATTCAGTTGATTGGACATGATTTGGAAAGGCACACACCTGTCTATATAAGGTCCCACAGTTGACAGTTCATGTCAGAGCACAAACCAAGCATAAAGTCAAAGGAATTGTCTGTAGACCTCTGAGACAGGATTGTTTCGAGGCACAAATCTGGGGAAGGTTACAGAAAAATTTCTGCTGCTTTGAAGGTCCCAATGAGCACAGTGGTCTCCATTATCCATAAGTGGAAGAAGTTCGAAACCACCAGGACTCTTCCTAGAGCTGGCCGGCCATCTAAACTGAGCGATCAGGGGAGAAGGGCCTTAGTCAGGGAGGTGACCAAGAACCCGATGGTCACTCTGTCAGAGCTCCAGAGGTCCTCTGTGGAGAGAGGAGAACCATCCAGAAGGACAACCATCTCTGCATTAATCCACCAATCAGGCCTGTATGGTAGAGTGGCCAGACGGAAGCCACTCCTTAGTAAAAGGCACATGGCAGCCCGCCTGGAGTTTGCCAAAAGGCACCTGAAGGACTGTCAGACCATGAGAAACAAAATTCTCTGGTCTGATGAGATAAAGATTGAACTCTGTGGTGTGTATGCCAGGCATCACGTTTGGAGGACACCAGGCATCGCTCATCACCAGGCCAATACAATCCCTACAGTAAAGCATGGTGGTGGCAGCATCATGCTGTGGGGATGTTTTTCAGTGGCAGGAACTGGGAAACTAGTCAGGATATAGGGAAAGATGACTGCAGCAATGTACAGAGACATCCTGGATGAAAACCTGCTCCAGAGTTCTCTTGACCTCAGACAGGGGCGACGGTTCATCAGTCAGCAGGACAACGACCCTAAGCACACAGCCAAGATATCAAAGGAGTGGCTTCAGGACAACTCTGTGAATGTCCTTGAGTGGCCCAGCCAGAGCCCAGACTTGAATCCGATTGAACATCTCTGGAGAGATCTTAAAATGGCTCTGCACCAAAGCTTCCCATCCAACCTGATGGAGCTTGAGAGGTGCTGCAAAGAGGAATGGGCGAAACTGGCCAAGGATAGGTGTGCCAAGCTTGTGGCATAATATTCAAAAAGACTTGAGGCTGTAATTGCTGCCAAAGATGCATCGACAAAGTATTGAGCAAAGGCTGTGAATACTTATGTACATGTGATTTCTCAGTTTTTTTATTTTTAATAAATTTGCAAAAACCTCAAGTAAACTTTTTTCACGTTGTCATTATGGGGTGTTGTGTGTAGAATTCTAAGGAAAAAATGAATTTAATCCATTTTGGAATAAGGCTGTAACATAACAAAATGTGGAAAAAGTGATGTGCTGTGAATACTTTCCGGATGCACTGTAATTGTCCAAATGGCTTTGGATATTGTCCATGTCTCGAATTCATAAAGTTTTACTGACCCGAAACAACTTTTTAGCATCCTCTTTATGTTCAAAAGCAAAAAATATTAAAACACTTTTTACCTAACTTTAAGTTTTTGCATGTTTGTTTTTTATTTATTTTAATTATATAATATTTATTTTATATAACTTTTTTTATATGTCACCATTTTGCTTTCTTTCTAGTAAAAAATGTAGTTATTATTCTGTTTTATTTGTATTCTCACTTTGATTATTTATTGCAAAAAGTATTGCTGTGGATCATAATTCTGGTTTAGCTGGTTCCATGCATAGGATTAAATGTTAGTCCTGTTTTATAAAGTAGGCTAAGAGAGGTGGTAGGCTGAATGATTCTTTTTTACTGCGTATTCAGTATTCTGTAATTAAGTGGTGCTTTAACCAGAGTTTGTTCCTATTTTGTTTCCAAAGCAGCAAAGCACTAGAAATGATGCACTTTCACAAAGCAATTTCCCAGTACTATTTTGACCTTTTATTATTTTTCATACATGTGCTTTTTTGTTTTACGATGTTCATAACGCCAGTTCTTAGAAATTTGTTTATGTACTTTCTCATTGAACACTGTTCTTATTCCCAGTTGTTTGTGCCTCATCTGCATTGTATTGTACTGGTGGGAGTATTAGCTATCAAATAGCAAGCATCGGACTAAACAAAACAAATTAAAAAAAATACAACAAATGTTTACATGGGGCATCCAGAAAAACAATGCATCGGGTTTACAAAATAACAATATTTGATGTGCCCAGCATACAACTTTTTACATGGCTACAGCATGAGCAGAGTACAGTATTTTTTGTGAATTGACGAAAATATATGGAAGACTCAATATCAACCCTGTTTTTGAAATGTAGAAAGCAGAAATCTTAAGCTTTGGATTGAATTCTAAATTAACCAAAATGTCTATTCTAATAGTTTATGAGAAATCTGGTGAACTTCTGAATGGTTTGCTGAGGTTGGGAAAGGCTTTGAACAATTTGAACTTTTGAAGCTTAAAGCTGATTATTTGGGATTCACTCAAGCCCTAATAGGCATCTCTTAAGACTTATGACTGCAAGTTGCTCACAAAACATTTATGACATGCACACAAACTTACAAACACAGATAAGTTATTTTTTATTAAAAAAATTTAAACTAATCAGTGACTACAACATTACTATTGCCTTGCTAAAGATGTCCCTTACAGCATGGGCTCTAGATACAATAAAAATGTAACAACTACATTGTGCTTATAATACCTTGAAGCAAATTACACTGATACATCCCACATTCACATAGATGGACAGTAAAGCATATGTCTCAAGTGTTTTCAGTCTGTTTAGTTCTATTAAATTAAAAAAAAATAAGATCACTCTGTGCATGTTTATAACCCTGTTAAAAAGTGAAAAATACTTTTTCAACTTTAAATTTAGCTATTATTAAAAAAAATCTTTAAAACATTTTCTAATAATTGTGGTACACTGTAGCACATAAGTCTAATACAGAGTTAATACTTTTGTCTTCTAAAGTAATTTAATTTAGAAGAACTTCATTGTCCTCATAAAACAAACAAAAAGATGCATCGCAACGAAATCTATTACATTATTAAAATTTTTAATTTTTCAATACCTTTTGAAAGTCACCAGTCATATAAAAGTAGGGTATTTTTTAGGAATATAGCAATACTGTTCATACATGTTCTGTTTGACTCTTTTAACTTTATATATAGCTAAACTGTGTTAGCCCATGCAGTAAAAAGCCCAGGCTCCTAGAAACCATGGATTCTGGCACTTCAATCATCGCATCGGTTGTGCGGCTAAGCTAGGTTCTATTTCCTCAGCAATTTCATTTTACCGACGTGATCGCCTCCTTTATCAATCAGCGTCTAAGCAAGTTTCTCTCTCCTCAGAGGTTTCATTTTGCCAATGTCGATTTCTTTGAGCTTCATGCTGTAGCGTTGCACTTCCGGGCCGGACAGACACACACACACACACACACACACACTTCCATGCATAGACGTTTATATATAAGATAGTCGCACTGTCAGTGAAATTGCGATGAGTGCTTTGCTTTATGACATTATAATAGAATTTCTTTTTATAGTGTTGTGCTACATGCCAGTAATAGATGATTCTCTCATATTCTTTTTGATATCTGAAACATATCACTGAGATAATAATGATTATCAGTTGCAATAATGATATAAAATGCTGAATTATTAGAACTGAATGTGTGTTTTTTTTTTTTTGCTTTAACTTATGTTTGTCGTTAACACTAGAACTACCAGAGCCTACGAAAAAACTCGTAGATCCTTCCCACCTTAAAATGCTTCGCAACTCTCCGTCAGCGTCTTTTGTCTTTTAACAACAGAATTACCAGAGCCTACGAAAAAACTTGTAGATCCGTCCCATCTTAAATCGCTTCTCACCTCTCCGTCAGCAAGCACTTTGCTATCACATCCCCGACCGGTACACAGTTTTCTCAGCTCAAGTCTGTTTACCTGCGTGTCAGTTGCTTGGAGTTGTATAAAGTGAGAAGTCAAGTAAAATCACACCTTTTATAAATACTATATCATTATTCAGAACACATGCATTTCATGTGTGTTCCATGTCTACAACGATCTATGTCAGGGGTGCCCACACTTTTTCGGCTTGCGAGCTACTTTTAAAATGACCAGATCAAAATGATCTACCTACATTAAAAATGCTATATACAAATAGACCATGTGGGGGCGACAGCCCTGCTGCATATGGGGACCACGGGTGCAGAGCTTTGAAGCTCAACCCTGTTGGGCCCCGTGGTCACCGCCAGGGGGCTCCCCAATGCCTTGGGAGCCCTGGACCTCAGTACTTCCGCTACACCCGGAAGTGCTGGGGGGAAAAAGGATCGGGAACACCCGGAGTGCTTCCGGGTGCGCAGCCGGCACTTCTGCCACACTGGGGAGTGCCGGCGGAAGATTGTCGGGAGGCACCTGGAGCACATCCGGGTGATTATAAAAGGGGCCGCCTCCCTCCGTTCGTTGACTGGAGTCGGTAGAGGTGAAGACATAGTCTTGGAGGAGGCAAGGAGGCGGCCTGAAGAACGAAGGCATTTGAGTTGACCTGGACTTTGGAGACTTTGGGGTTGTGTGGCACTTTGAACATTGTAAATAGTGATGGCAAATAAACGTGTGTTGGGTAAGTTTAACGTGTCCGCCTGTCTGTGTCCGGGTCATCTTCCACAATATATATATATTATGGGGTTCCAAACAAGCAAATATAATGATTTTCGGAATATATAAAGTCAGTGTTCTGAATATATATCACTAAAACCTGATTATATAAAGTCCGTGGCAGAATATATAAAGTCAAAGTCTGATTATATAAAGTCAGCGTCGGAAAGTCACTCCTGAATATATAAAGTCATCGTCAGAATATATAAAGTCATTCCTGAATATATAAATTCATTCCCGAATATATAAAGTCATTCCTGAATATATAAAGTCGCCGTCAGAATATATAAAATCATTCCTGATTATATATAACGTCAAAGTCTGATAATATAAAGTCAGCGTCGGAATATATAAAGTTATTTTTGAATATATAAAGTCAGTGTTGGAATATATAAAATCATTCCTGAATATATAAAATTTCCTTGCTTCTCATGTCACTCGTACTAGTGAAAGGTAAACTTCGACAGAAGTCACTCAGAGTCGATCGGGCTTGTGAGGTTCGTCCAAAAATGTGCCCATACAAAAAGAATAAATAAATATAGTGTTCAAAATGCCGGGCACATACATCATTTTGAATGAATTAACTAAACAGTGGGTTTTTTCAAAATATTTTTCTGAAGATGTTTTTGTTAACCTATTTCATTATGTTGTATTAGGAACTCATTGAGTTTACTAAAAATGTGCCTGAGTCGTTTCAATCAATATCAATATAATCTGACTTTAAATTTATATATTCAGGAATGAGGTTATATATTCCAACGCTGACTTTATATAATCAGGCTTTGACTTTATATATTCGGGAGTGACTTTATACACACGTGGACAAAATTGTTGGTACCCTTCAGTCAATGAAAGAAAAACTCAAAATGGTCACAGAAATAACTTTAATCTGACAAAAGTAATAATAAATAAAAATTCTATGAAATTTAACTAATAAAAGTCAGACATTGCTTTTCAACCATGCTTCAACAGAATTAATAAAAAAAAAAACTCATGAAACAGGCCTGGACAAAAATGATGGTACCCCTAGAAAAGACTGAAAATAATGTGACCAAAGGGACATGTTAATCCAAGGTGTGTCCACTAATTAGCATCACAGGTGTCTACAATCTTGTAATCAGTCAGTGGACCTACATATAGGGCTCCAGGTAGTCACTGTGTTGTTTGGTGACATGGTGTGTACCACACTCAACATGGACCAGAGGAAGCGAAGGAAAGAGTTGTCTCAGGAGATTAGAAAGAAAATTATAGACAAGCATGTCAAAGGTAAAGGCTATAAGACCATCTCGAAGCAGCTTGATGTTCCTGTGACTACAGTTGCACATATTATTCAGAAATTTAAGATCCATGGGACTATAGCCAACCTCCCTGGACGTGGCCGCAGGAGGAAAATTGATGACAAATCAAAGAGACGGATAATACGAATGGTAACAAAAGAGCCCAGAAAAACTTCTAAAGAGATCCAAGGTGAACTTCAAGCTCAAGGAACATCAGTGTCAGATCGCACCATCCGTCGTTGTTTGAGCCAAAGTGGACTTCATGGGAGACGACCAAGGAGGACACCATTGTTGAAAACAAATCATAAAAAAGCCAGACTGGAATTTGCCAAACTACATGTGGACAAGCCACAAAGATTCTGGGAGAATGTCCTATGGACAGATGAGACAAAAATTGAACTTTTTGCCAAGGCACATCAGCTCTATGTTCACAGACGGAAAAATGAAGCATATCAAGAAAAGAACACTGTCCCTTCTGTGAAACATGGAGGAGGCTTTGTTATGTACTGGGGCTGCTTTGCTGCATCTGGCACAGGGTGTCTTGAATCTGTGCAGGGTACAATGAAATCTCAAGACTATCAAGGGATTCTAGAGAGAAATGTGCTGGCCAGTGTCAGAAAGCTTGGTCTCAGTCGCAGGTCATGGGTCTTGCAACAGGACAATGACCCAAAACACACAGCTAAAAACACCCAAGAAAGGCTAAGAGGAAAACATTGGACTATTCTAAAGTGGCCTTCTATGAGCCCTGACCTCAATCCTATTGAGCATCTTTGGAAAGAGCTGAAACATGCCGTCTGGAAAAGGCACCCTTCAAACCTGAGACAACTGGAGCAGTTTGCTCATGAGGAGTGGGCCAAAATACCTGCTGAGAAGTGCAGAAGTCTCATTGACAGTTACAGGAATCGTTTGATTGCAGTGATTGCCTCAAAAGGTTGTGCAACAAAATATTAAGTTAGGGGTACCATCATTTTTGTCCAGGCCTGTTTCATGAGTTTATTTTTTTAAATAATTCTGTTGAAGCATGGTTGAAAATCAATGTCTGACTTTCATTGGTTAAATTTCATAGAATTTTTATTTATTATTACTTTTGTCAGATTAAAGTTATTTCTGTGACCATTGTGAGTTTTTCTTTCATTGACTGAAGGGTACCAACAATTTTGTCCAAGTGTGTATATTCCGACGCTGACTTTATATATTCAGGAATAACTTTATATATTCTGATGCTGACTTTATATATTCAGGAATTACTGTATATATTCAGGAATGATTTTATATTCTGACGCTGACATTATATATTCCGAAAATCATTGTAATT
>JANRMT010062842.1:3793202-3821958 GCA_026402145.1 Polypterus bichir lapradei | reverse complement strand
TTTTGACTTTATATATTCCAGCGCTGACTTTATATATTCAAGTTTTGACTTTATATATTCAGAAAAAAGTTTTGACTTTATATATACCGACGCTGACTTTATATATTCAACTTTTGACTTTATATATTCCGACAGTGACTTTATATATTCAAGTTTTGACTTTATATATTCGGGAATGACTTTATATATTTAAGTTTTGACTTTATATATTCTGACGCCGACTTTATATATTCAGAAAATCAATGTATTTGCCTGTTTGGCACCCCATAGTATATGTGTGTGTGTATATATGTACACATGTATATATATATATATATATGCCAGCAACACTCATGACAATGACAAAACAATTACTGTACATTGTCAATCATGTTACGTTATTATTAAAATGTTTCCTTTTCTTTTTACTTCTCCGCTGCGAAGCGCGGGTATTTTGCTATATATATATATATATATATAGATAGATAGATAGATATGACAACAACACTCATATCAATGACAAAACAATTACATTAACAATCATGTTACGTTATTTTTAAAATTTTTCCTTTTCTTTTTCATAACTTCTTTAACACACTAATTCTCCGCTGCGAAGCGCGGGTATTCTGCTAGTCTATACTAATAAAAGGCAAAGCCCTCACTGACTCACTCACTCATCACTAATACTCCAACTTCCCGTGTAGGTAGAAGGCTGAAATTTGGCAGGCTTATTCCTTACAGCGTACTTACAAAAGTTAAGCAGGTTTCATTTCGAAATTCTACACGTAACGGTCATAACAGTCGATAACGGTCGACAACGTCCGCCATGTTGAACTTTCTTATTTATAGCCCCATCTTCACGAAATTTGGTAGGCGGCTTCCCTGCGCCGACCGAAACCGATGTAAGTACTTATTTCGGTGGTATGATGCCACTGCCGGCTGCCATATTGAACTTTCCAACGTCACTAATTCTCCAACTTCCCGTGTAGGTGGAAGGCTGAAATTTGGCAGGCTCATTCCTTACAGCTTACTTACAAAAGTTAAGCAGGTTTCATTTCAAAATTCTACGCGTAACGGTCATAACGGTTGACAACGTTCGCCATATTGAACTTTCTTATTTATGGCCCCATCTTCACGAAATTTGGTAGGTGGCTTCCCTGCGCTAACCAAAACTGATGTACGTACTTATTTCAGTGGTATGATGCCACTGTCGGCCGCCATATTGAAGTTTCCAATGTCACTAATTCTCCAACTTCCCGTGTAGGTAGAAGGCTGAAATTTGCCAGGCTCATTCCTTACAGCTTACTTACAAAAGTTAAGCAGGTTTCATTTCGAAATTCTACGCGTAACGGTCAACAACGTCCGCCATGTTGAACTTTCTTATTCATGGCCCCATCTTCATGAAATTTGGTAGGCGGCTTCCCTGTGCTAACCAAAACCAATGTACATACTTATTTCAGTGGTATGACGCTACTGTCAGCCACCATATTAAACTTTCCAACGTCACTAATTCTCCAACTTCCCGTGTAGGTAGAAGGCTGAAATTTGGTGCTGATTTCGGTGGTATGATGCCACTGTCGGCCGCCATATTGAACTTTTCAACAGTCTTTGTTACTTATGGGCCCATCTTCAAGAAATTTGGTACGCGGGTTCCCAACGCTAACTGATTCCTACTTACGTACATATATACGTCCATAGCCTGCAGCTCGGTCACCATGTAAGGCGGCGTTGGGTCCCCCATCCCAACGCCTCCCACGTTGTTGGCTGCCTGCCTATATAAGGCCGTCCGTCGCTCCAGTCTCTACATTCCCTTCCTTGCTTTGCCATGGGATTCACGTCTCCCTGCTGATAACTACAGCCTTTTTATTTAATCCACGGCTTCTCCGCTGTTATATTGTTCATTTATTACAATTATAGTTATTGTGTAGGTATTTTAGACTTACTTTACATTGTTCAGGTACCCATTTCCTTTATCATTCCAACCGTACTGCCATTAACATGTCTATCGAGGTGATCACCATCGATCAAAGAACTGTCACTTACCGAATGGTTTCCATGCCCGGAGATGGCACCTACCTTTTCCATTCTCTTTGTTACATATTGCACGGCCATATCAGGCTCACTCTTGATATCCGGAGGAACAGTGTGTCTTATGTATTGAATGACTGGGACAGGTTCAAGGTGTGGTTTAATTTTCTTCTTAATAAAAATTTTAAGGCAGTACTTTGCCGCTGCGAAGCGCGGGTATTTTGCTAGTTAAATTAATAAAAACACAATAGAAATAAGTTGTAATAGAAAATTGGATGCCCCAGTGTAGTCATGGTGACTTTAAGCTGCCTGGTATAGTCCAGTGTTGATTTGTTGAATAGTATGTCCTATAATGAACTAGTTTCTGGTCAGAGCTTTTCCATTGAGGCATTTGCTTTTTTGATGTGCAGAGTGGCACTTAAACAAACTGCCAGTTTTTTAACAGCTCTGAGGATTCTTATAATAACATTGGTGTTAAATGTGTTGTTATGCTTTTATAAAGTATTATAAAGATACTTTAAGAAGCTTTATTATCTTTTTAATTACATATATTTTATTTAGTCATTTTAGGCTATCCATCCATCCAGCTTGCTCATTCTATGTCAGGGTTGAGGTGACGCAGTTCCTATCCCAACAACAATGAGCACATATCAGGAACTGTCCTTGATTCAGTGCATCGTTCATCAAAGTATGCTAAGCTATAAAAATTAATGCATTACTAAATACAATGTTTTATTTTAAGAGCTTATTAAATGATAGCAGCATTGATTCAAGTGCCAAACGACGAGTCAGCATGCCGAGAGGAGGTGCAGAGGTTAACTGACTGGTTCAAAGCTAACAGAGATTAACTGACTGGTTCAAAGCTAACAGCCTATCTTTGAATGTATACGAAACAAAGACGATGGTTTTTGACTTCAGAAGATCTAGAAGCGGCCACTGTATGCTGTACATTGATGTACATTGTAATCATTCTGTTAAAATATAATGGTGCACTGAATGGCCAAACTATTCCAACAACCATGGCTGTTTTTGCGTTGTTAGACAACATTGCAAGTGAAAGAATTAGAAGACAGCATGTATTTAGAGATCATACTAATTTCTTTTCCTATGATAATGACTGGCTTCTAAGTCACTTTATGTTTTAAGAGCTATTTTCTTGGAGCTGTATACTTGATACCATGTTTATGATGAAATGCATTAAAGTGTTTATATTACATTTTACAGATAAGTTATTAACTTCATTTAAATAATGTATACTCTTAATAATTAAACATTTAGGGGACACAGTGGTGCAGCAGAAGTGCTGCTGCCTCTCAGTAAGGGGGTTACATTCCTGGGGCCTCATGTATAAATGGTGCGTACACACAGAAATGTTGCGTAAGAACTTTTCCACGTTCAAATCGCGATGTATAAAACCTACACTTGGCGTAAAGCCACGCACTTTTCCACAGTACCTCAAACCCTGTTGTACGCAAGTTCTCCGCTTGGTTTTGCAGACTGGCGGTACCCAGCGTCAAAGCAGTGCTACTGTTCCTGTGTGGTTACTCTTTTATTTTTCTGACGCGGCTTTATAAATACACTGAAACTAACTGCATATTGTTTATTAGTGTAATGCATCTGATTGTAATTAACTTGTAACAATATAATGGTCCAAGGAATAGCCATAGTATTCCAAATACCAGAACTGCTTTAGCGTTGTTACTCTCACTGCACCTTCTTCTTCTTCTTCTTTCAGCTGCTCCCGTTAGGAGTTGCCACAGCGGATCATCTTTTTCCATATTACTCTCACTGCACCACTCAGAGTATTTATATCACTATCATCTGAGTGTGAATCACAGCAGCAGCTGATCGGAAAGAGAATTATCAGTATACAGAATCAAGCACACGCTACCTCAACCACGGCAAAACGTTTCAAAGCCTTTCCTGTACGGACCTCGCGGTTCAGAAACAGTTTCATCCCAAGAACTATAAACGCACTCAATCAATTGCTCCTTGTAGAACTGTTTGGACTTATAAGTACAATCACCTCACTGTAAACTTGCACTACAGTTATAATATTACACAACCTGTGCCATTTTATAAAGCGCGTATCTACATATGATGACGATATCATTTTTAAGATGAAATGCAGCAAAATATGTTGATTATATTATACAGATAAAACTTTAACTTCATTTAAATATTCTATATTCTTCACTTGGACTGTCGTGAAGGATAGAATAATTAAACATGTACTATGAAGATATTTCGATGTTCCTTAAATGTTTTGAAGAATCTGCGCTCTAAGCTTACAGATGGCTTAACGTCTATTACAGAGCTGATTGTGTGGCGATCGGTTACTTGGAGAAAGAAAAGCAAGGACTGCAGGGGCAGCTACGCCAATATATATTGAATATAAAACAGAAAGAGAAAATAACGACACAGCTAAAAACGCAGTGGCAAATTTCGACAAAAGTTAAACGCTTGTGTCATGAGCACAAGGCGGCTATGCTGTGTCCACAACGGACGTGGCCATCCACCGTGCATAAGATACCATATTGACATTGGCGGGCGAAGGAGCCACCGATTCTTTCTCTGCCCAGGGCTGCCACAAGCCTAGAGCCGCCCATGAGTACTGCTGCAATAAATAATTTCATCGAAGGTCGCACACAAACACTGCGCCACTGTGTTCCCATGTTTAATAACGTGCTTTAACTCCTATCATCATGAAAATGATATCACGTATACATCTCACTGTTTTAATTATTCAGAGAGCTGTAATATCACGAATGTAATGGATTCTGTGTCCTGTTGGCAGAAAAGAAAACCGGTTTAAGAACCACGTAGTGATTCACACACACAGAGCACAAAGAAGATCACATACAAAACAAAGCATTTAACGTGCTACTTTAATTACGATGTGATTTGATTTGAGAAACTGGTTAATTAACGATTTTAAGATGAAGTTTATGATGTTCTACTTTAATGACAAAATAAACTACATGATTAAAGTGGAAATTTCGAGATTAAAGTTGACATTTCGTGCTTTTTCCGCACTGTGTGCCTTTTTTTCTCTGTACCCTAATAAGCTTTCATATGACACTCAGACGGTGGGCTACGACTCGCTTTTCACGGCAACTTTAATATCTGACAAGTTGTTTATTTCCGCCTCTGTGCGCCTTTGTGAACGTGAGCTTTCAAGTTTGTCCAACATGCTACATCACTCGATCAACTTCCTTTTGTTGTTTAGACCACGGTTTAATTAAACAAATAGTATGTTTTTCCTTTGCCTTCACTTGGTATTCGCTGAAATTCTTATATTTTCCCCTGTGCTTTTCCCATTGTCTTTTCACAGAAGGCTGAGCTTAAGGGCGATTTATATTGATTTGCATATTCAAAGAGGCGTAATTCTGGGAGGAGTTCGGGTATTACATAAAGCGCGTGCACGAGCGTTACTTTTCACACTGATCGGGATTTATGTAGCATAAGAACGTGGAAGTTGGAGTACGCACAGAATCCTGCATCTGGATTTTTCTGTGCGTATGCACATTTCGGCTTTTGTGCTTACGTAATGTTATAGTGCGAATTCTACGCACGGTGTTATACATGAGGCCCCTGGTGTTCCCTGTCTGGAGTTTGTATATTTTCCTAGTGGGTTTCCTCCATGTGCTTTAGTTTCCTTTTATAGGTATGCAGGTTATGGGATTTGGTGATGCTGAATTGATATCACTAGTGTATGTGTGTGCTCTTATTCACACTGCAGTGAGCTGGCGCTTTATCCTGGTATTCTTTCTTCCTCACGCACGATGCTTGCTGGGACGTTTACAGTGTTCTACTTTAATGACAAACAAAATAAACTATGAGATTAAAATCGACATTTCGACTTTAATCTCAACATAGACCTTTTCCTTCTTCAATGTGTCACCCTTTTTTTTTCTTCTCTGTTGCCCTAATATACTTCATTTGACACTCAGATAGTGGGCTGTGACATGCCTTTTCATATCAACTTTGATATCTGACCATTTGGTTTTTTTTTTGGGCACTGTGCAACTTTTGAAACTTGAACTTTTTATTGCCTCCACCACGCTGTACCACTCCATCAGTTTCCTTTTGTTGCTTATACCACTGCTTAAGCCATCAAATAGTATTTTTCCTTGCCTCCACTTCACTGAGCAGGACCACCATTTCACATTCGCTGAAATGCTTCTTTTTTTACCCATGCTTTTGCCATTATGTTTTAACAAAACACTGAATGGAAGGGACTGTTTATATTGATTTGTATATTCATTTTTGTAATTAGTTTTAATTTTAATTAGAAGCAGATAACATTCCATACAATCAAGTCAGACTTAATAAAGTAAATAAAGCAGAATTCAACTCCCACCTAAAGGAAAGAGAGAAGAGCCAGCATCCAGCTACTCTATTGAAGGAGTATCCTTTTCCCTGAAATGGAAGCTTATTCCAAAATGTTCTTAATTAGATCCTGCCATATTTTTAAAAAGTTTTGATACGCTAAGTGAGAATTTGATTTTTTTCAGTTTCAAGTACGAACGTCAGTTACTCAGTCACTTCAAAGTTGTGAGATTGGAGTCTTCCAGTTGAGCCAGATATGTGCTAATAGTGTAGTAAATGCAATTACACTTTGTTTGTCCATCTCCACTTCAAGCCCATCGGGGAATACACCAAACACAGCTGTTAATGGGTTTGGAGTGATTGTGATACCAAGGCTGTTAGATAGGCATACAAAGATTTTTGTCTATAATGTTGTTAATTTGGTGCACACCCAGAACATGTGGCCCAGTGAGGCTGGAGCTAGACTGAAACGTTCACAGGTTGAATCTTGTCCTGGAAACATTCTGGACAATTTCAAACGTGATAAATGTGCTCAATAAAAGATTTTAAGTAGAATAATTGAATGCTTTGCATATAGGTAGCCATAGTGTATTATGTTCATGGCTGTCTTCTGCTCCTTTTCTGAAATATTACATGACAGATGCCTTCCCCAATGTCTTCAGGACTGAAGAATTTTTCTTCTGGAATAAAACCAGGTGGGAGATGAGGAAAATTGGGCAGGTTCTGTTAAGCAAAGTTTCTAGCTTGAAGGTAGTGGAATTGTGTTGATGAGAGGTTGAATTTGCAGCATAATTGTTCATTCATAGGATTCGAAGACATTATTTATGTACAAGTCTCTAAGTGTTTTAATCCCAGACATTTTCCAGACATTAAGTAGTGTATAAGTTTGACAGGGTGGTAAAATGTGGTTGTCATACAGAGGTGCAACAGATAAAAGCTTCTCTGTCTTAAAGTGTTTCCTACATTGATTCCATATTCTGAGAGAATGAAGGGCAATTAGATTACAGTGAATTGACAGTAATTTGTATTAACTGTGGTGCAGAGTAGGGAATAAAAAGAAATACTGCAAGATTTTATTTGTAGATGTTTTGAATCCCAAATAAATGAAGTTATGATTGAGTCTAATTTCTGAAAAAAATGATTTGTTAATATATATGAGGATGCTTTCAAATTGGAAAAGAAGCTTGGGAAGGACGGTCATCTTAACAATATTGATTCTCCCTGCTCAGGTAAGATGGAGAGTAGACATATCTTGTTTAATTTTTTCCATGCAAACAGCAAATTTTTGTTGAAAAAGAGCTTTAGATTTGCTTGTGATATTTACCCATAGACATTTAAACTGATTTGCTAAAATAAATGGGAAGGTTTCCAGTCCAATATTTTGAACCAGAAAATTCACTGGAAGGAGCACACTTTTATTCAAATTGATTTTGAGTCCAAATATCTGCTGTCTACTAATGCTTTTAGGACAGCTGGCACAGAATTTTGTGGGTCATATATATACCATACCATATCATCTGCATATAGTGATATTTTCTGTTTGAGTCCTTCTCTGAGAATCCTCTTTATCTCTAATGCATTTCAAAAGTATACAGTCAGTGGATCAATGGCGATTCGAAAGAGCAAAGGTGATAAAAGGCATCCTTGACAAGTACCACATTCTAGTTTGAAGTAGTCTCAAATATTGTTAACACAAACTGAGGCATCTGGACTGTAGTATAAAGCAGCTGGATCTGTGCACATATGTTTGGCAAAACCCAAATTTGTGCAATGTTGTGAATAGGTAGTCCCATTCAACCATATCAAAAGTTTTTTCTGTGTCTAAAGATAATTAGATAATTAATTAGATCATTAGATTTAGTGGGCGATTATATTATACTAACTGTGTAAGCCCATGCTGTAAAAAGCCCAGGCTCCTAGAAACCATGGATTCTGGCATCTAAATCAGTCAATCGCATCGGTTGTGTATTAGAGGTTTTTTTTTGCCGATGTGCTTGCCTCGCTTCTGTATTAGCAGGTAAGCGAGTTTCTCTTTTCTTGGCGGTTTCACTTTGGTGAAAGAGTCGATTTCTTTGCACTTCATGCTGTAGCCTCGCACTTCTGGGCCACCTTGCATTTCCGGGCCGGACAGACAGACACACACACTTCCACATGTAGATGTTTATATATATGATTAAGCAAATGTTGAAGGTTATAAGTTAAGTGTCTGCCTTTAATAAATCCAGTTTGGTTTTGTGATATTACAGAAGGAAGCACTTTCTCATTCCTTCTGGCTAGAACCTTGGAGAGTATCTTAATGTTATTATTCAGAAGAGAGATTGTTCTGTATGATGCACATTGCAATAAATCCTTATTTTTCTTATGAAAGATGGTGATTAATGCTTAGCAAAAGGTTTAAGGTAGAATTTTGTTGTCTTTAACTTCTATAAACATTGCTAATAATAGTGGAGCTAACTTAATTGAAAGGTTATTATAAAAGTCCACTGAGTAGCCATCAGGGCTGGCTGCTTTCCCCCTTTGAAGTGAGTTTATTGCATCTAATTATGCAAGATCTAATTATGCAATTTTCATTACTCTATAACTTATTAAGTTTATTACATAGAAAATCTTTGCGCCTAACTGGAATTGTCCCCGCATAAATCAAAGTCATCCAGACGATCTGGATCTGCATAATTAGATCTGGACCACCCTGTAGTAATTCTGAACATGACACAGGTTTATCCAGTTCCACAACACTAAGGGTATTTAGCTGTGGTATCTGTAATGAATCAAGAAACTCATTAGATTGTGTCTTATCTTCTTTAAACTGAGTAGAATATAAGGGCTTATAGTACTCTCTGAATGTGTAGAGTATATTTTTATGGTCAATAATTTTATCTCGATCAGTGTTGTTTTACTTGGAGACCTGGCATACTCTAGATCTAGCCTGGTAATTTTGCTGATTAGCTCAGACGACTTCTTGGTTTCCTAATTATTTTTGTGAATTAGATATGAAATAATCTGTCCTGTTAAAAATGTCTTCAGAGTTTCGCAGAGTAAACCTGCTGAGATCTCTTGAGGATGCATTTGTTTACAGAAAGTAATCAATTAGGTTGGATATGAATTATGTATAGTTCTTATCAGCCAATGACGGGGGGTTAAGATGCCAGCTACGAGATGAGTGTGTAGGACACAGTAATTTAAGCTCCAAGATCAGGGAGGCAAGGCCAGCGATAACAATAGTGTCATACTTACAAGATTTGATTGTGGGCTAAAAATTATTGTCTATGAGGAAATAATCAATTCTTGAGTAACAATGATGTACGTGTGAGAAACAGGAGTATGCTTTTAGGCTAGGATTTAAAAACCTCCATGTGTCTGATAAGTTATGATTAGTTACAAACTGTATAACAATTTTTTCAGTATTAGAGTGTCAGATCAGGTTGAAAGTTTGGGAGGCAAAATCAGAGAAGCAAGATTGCGTTGGTTTGGACATGTGCAGAGGAGAGATGCTGGGTATATTGGGAGAAGGATGTTAAAGGTAGAGCTACCAGGCAACAGGAAAAGAGGAAGGCCTAAGAGAAGGTTTATGGATATGGTGAGAAAGGACATGAAGGTGATGGGTGTAACAGAGCAAGATGCAGAGGACAGGAAGATATGGAAAAAGATGATCCGCTGTGGTAACCCTTAACAGAAGCACTCGAAAGAAGAAGAAAAAGATGTTATCGCTGTTGTAGCTGAGGATCTTTCTAGGTCTGGATTTTAAAACACAATTAAAGTCTCCGGCCCTTATAATTTTGTAAGTGTTCGCATTAGGGATATGTGCAAATACATTTTGAAAGAAAGCTCTACCATCCATGTTAGGTGCATAGATATTAATCAGAATCATTTTAGTATTGGATAAATTGCCTGTCACCATGACACATTTCCCTATAGAATTTGATATTGCATCTGACACTATAAGTGGAATAGTTTAGTGTATTAAGATTCCCACACCTATGGTTTTCTTTGTATAGATGCAGTGAAAAATTTGGCCAGACCACTCTCTTTGCAGCCGAAACTGGTCCTTACTTAGTAAGTGGGTCACCTGTAAAAATACTATTTTGGCACTTAGACCTGTTGTGTGAGAGTAATTTCTTTCTGTTTAATTCATGATTGAGACTCTTAATGTTCCAGCTCGCAAAGTTCACTATTTGGTCATAGAAGTATTGCTTCTGAACTTTTGTTGACATTTTGTAGTCTTAAGTTAAGGTAGTACATTGTTACATATAATATCTTTGACATAGATTTCATATTATTGGCAAGTGATACATCTGGAGCGTATCAAAGGATTTAGGGTGGTGCTGTAGGCGCATTAAAATTCACGTTGATTAGGATTTATAATGGGAAAGTGCATAGAACTTTGCTTATGCACAGTTTTATGTATCTGAATTTTCTGTGCATATGCACATTCCCGGTTTTGTCTGTACACCATGTCCTAATGTGAATTCTGAGCAAGGTGTTATACATGAGGCTCCTCGACTTTTGTCAACATAATTCTTTCACAGTTAACAGTAATATTGTGACATGTTTGATTACATATTTCACATGACTTATAGCACTGAGAGTATTGTGCTAGATTTTAACTCTGTTGAGAAGTACTCTCCCATTATAGATAGATCTTTATTGTCATTGTCACTTTTACAACGGAACAACAAAATTGATTATAAAGCCATTACAAATGGGCTGCCAGTATTTTTCAAGTTAAACTTTTCCTCTTCCTTATTAAATTTCAGTTGAGTTGATGTTTGAGCAGTTTAATAGAACTGATTATGCAATTTAATTCTTGTGTACTCCAAAAACCCCTTTGTCTTATGT
This sequence comes from Polypterus bichir lapradei, assembly GCA_026402145.1. Lineage (NCBI taxonomy): Eukaryota > Metazoa > Chordata > Cladistia > Polypteriformes > Polypteridae > Polypterus > Polypterus bichir. Next base: position 3,810,783 of record JANRMT010062842.1, on the reverse strand, counting down.
GTTATGCAGTTGTACTTCTTATTATGTCTAAATCTCATATTTTACAAAACCAAAAGAAAACACTTACCATAGATCTCGGAATATAAGCCGACTCGGTATATTAGCCGACCCCCTTCTCTACCTACTAAATTACATGTATTTGCCGATGACCGGTATTTAAGCCGACCCCCTTCTCCAAGCAAAATTTTCTAAATTTCCTTAAAAGTGTCTCTTCAGGTATATGTATCATGTTTATCGGCGAGAATTTGAGACTGCCGGCATTTTTGATGGAAACCAGGAAGTGATTGCGGAGAAGTTTGGTAAAATGAAACCTTTGTGTTGAAACTATATACGCAAATACGGTACATCGGCGGGTGGATTTCCAGAGACTCGTTATAAATTTGATTAACTTAAATACGCAATACAGTGGACCCTTGACTTACGAACTTAATCCGTTCACAAAGGCTAACCCATAATGCGTTCCGAACCTCCCACTGCAACACTTACTTAACCTTTTCATAATAAAAAAGGGTTGTATAATGTGCATAATTTACCAAAACACCAATAATTTTTCTAATGTACTAACCAAAAAGTTATAAAAAGTGCCTAGCCTACCAGAAGTAGGCTAGATTAAGCTAGGAGCATGGCGGCGCGCATGGTTGCAGCGGCTCAGGGCTCTCCTTTTCAGTGCACTTTTTTGTTGTTTTTGTACTTTTTTTTTTTTTCCTTGTTTGTGCACAATCGGTTCGGCGAACATCCGCTACACCTGTCAGAACCTTATAGACATTGGTGTCCAGAGCCAGACATCTGTTTCGAGTGTTTTTCATCACACGCACAACATCCCAGACAACATAGCGAAACCAGCGGGCTCTCCGTGGATTGTTGTCGGATCTAGGAGACGACGCAGACGGAGGGGGGAAAGAAAGCAGAAGCGGGGCCGCAGATCCGCCGTTATGCTAAGACTAAAAAAACAACCATACAAGCCCTATACAGAACTTTTTTTTTTGTAACTTCTTTGCATCTTTTCACACCATTTGTTTATTTGCTTGTTGTGTTCTACACATATGTCTGTACTGAAGGAGCTGCTTTTAATCTCATTGTACATGTGTATAGTAACAATGAAAGGCATTCTATTCTATTCTAGAAACAACAATTTCATACTGTACTCAGTATTTAATTTCACATCTTTGGGCTGCAGGAAGGGAGGAGGAGGAGAATGAAATGGAAAGGTGATTATTGTTTAGAAGGAGCCTCCTTATGCAAATCTTTTCTTTGTAAAATTGTCGAGATGGTGGATTTCGACATGCTGTACATGTTAGCGAGATCGGTCACACGAACAGCACTCTCATGTTTCCACACAATTTCCATCTTCGTTTCGATTGTGATCGCTTTCTTTACCTTCTCTTCCTTCCTTAGCAATTATGTGTTTTGCTTGCATGGTCTTAATGAATTATATATATAGGTAAATCACTGCAGTGACCGAAATTACATCCACAAACACATGTATCTGGGCTCCGACTGACGCTACTAACGCTCTCGGTTGTTTGTTTACAATCGCACAAGCAGATACACGTGACCACATTCGGGTCATAACGCAAGATGTTACTTCTTCATCTGAAAGATGGCTCTGTGGTTTCGTCATTATTTACTTCCGTATTCATCGGCAAAACCGGTATTGCGCTGGAAATCTTGAATCTGAAACGATACTCGTTGTATTAGCCAACCCCCAAACTCCAAGCCAAAAATCTAGGACGAAATTCTCGGCTTATATTGCGGGATCTACGGTAATTTAAAACAGTTTTAATCATAGGAATCAAGTGTTTAAATTAATTAAATAATTATTCAACCTTAAATGTTTCACAAGCCCTTGTGAATGTACTGTATCTTTGTAAAAGGAATTGTTACTTATGACTTGGTTCATATAATGGGCTAACTTGGAATCCTGCGTAGAAGCTTTGCAGTATAAACTTAAAACCATACTAAGTCAATACTTTAATAAATACACTCATGAGTATGGTATAGAGCAAAAAGAAAAGTCTAAATTGTAGGTTGCTGTAAAATTTCAGAAAATAATCACTAGAGGGTGCAAAGACCATTTAAAATAACTTCAGCAGGTTTTAGTGCCTATTGGATGCCTAATCTATGTCTAATAAGACAATAAAGAGTAATATTAGGTGTAAACCTGAGACAATATAATTTGAAGGAGTGCCATTTATGAATGATCCAGCACTGTGGCCAGTCTGTAGTAAGATTACTAATTATGTTGTGAATATATCTGCTTTCATTATGATACCAGTTAGTCAAATGTTTGCATCTAAGGCACCTAGGAAAAAGAGTAATATGAAAGATTTTAATAAAAGCAAATCATTATGCAGCATCAACATCTACCACAAACTGCTCTAGCTGAAATAAATTGATACGTTTTCAGTATATTGTAGATTTAAATTCTCAGATCAGGGAGCTTTAGTTGGCAGATCCTTTAAAAGCTTATAAGCTCTCTATAGAAATTGTAATTTAGGCTGCATCTCATGGTCACAGGCTTCATTTTGATATTAAAATGATAATATCTTTATTCAGGTAACAGGGTGATGAGATGCTAATCCATTCTGCAGTTTTTAGGTTAAAGTGATGAATTTAAGCACCAGCTCTAAACTGAACTGGAAACCAGTTAGGACATGTAATTATTGTTGTAATTTGATCATATTTATTAGCAATTTTTATAATTCTTTATGCTTGCATATACTGTATAATAGCACATTGCAGCAGCTAAATGTGCCACATACAAATGCAATAAGTAACTGTTTTTCTTATATCTGTAATGATAAGGAAAGTATTTTAAGTTAAATGATTATAAAGTGAACAACATGTATCTTTATTAGAGAGTCAGTGTGATTAGAGAGATCAGATTAAAGATAATGCAGTGCAGATACAGGAACGTTAATGCTTAAGTTCAAAGACATTAAGGTCAACAGTAGAGTTCTGTTGTTCACAGTGTTTCCATTTGCAAAGTACATTTTCTGGGTTTTTTTTCCCTAGAGTGTAACAAAGATGCTAATTTACTTCAGTGAAATAGTTAATTACAGTAAAAAATCATTCTGTTTCAGGCAATAGTATTTTTGGGTGTTGTAAATATGGGAATAAAAATAAAGTGTACTTATTTATAAGGAGAACTTCATCCCAAGTCTTCTCAAATAAATACAAAGGTGTTAGGTTGGAAGTATGACTATGGTTAATAAATTAGTGAACTGTATACTTCAATACTGATTTTGTTCTATATAGCTTCTGCAAAGCACTTGTTTGTAATGTTTGTAATAAACATCAGTTCTTATAATAAGTAAGGGTTATCAATAGAGTGGCTGGCTTAGTAGTGCAGTAGTTTGCACTACTCCTTTACTGATCCAGTGTCTTGGATTTGAATCCCATGCCTGGGTATTGTGCACATGAAGTTTGCATATACTCCTTGTGCGGCGTGTTTTTTTTTTCTTGGTACTTTAACCAAACAATAAAAACACTGATACTGTAACTTTGGCAGAATAAATAAATGACTATTATGTTCTCTATTGAATTAGTAATTTTTAATAATTAACAGTAAACATTCATGCTTTCTGCATGAACGTTTTAATTTATTGACCACATCAATTCTGCAGCGCCATAGCTTGTCTCTAAAAGACAAACATATGTTTGTAATATAAACAGTAGCTTATTGTTAGGCAACAAATGATGGGAGATGTTTATTTGATATAAAGTGTAATGGTGGAACCCAACCACTAATAAAAGTGCAGTTGAATATAATGATGCAGCTTAATGCTTATTAAATGCAATCAACCTTAATCTCTCATTTAGGATGAAATATATGTTTGACTGTTCATTGGGTAGTATTATTTCTTAATAATTTGCCCTTAATTGAATGAATAACCAGTACACTTATTATTGAGTGACCGGTGATGCTGGCAGTCACGCAAAGACAGCTTGGTAGCTAGTCTGCTGCATATTTCTATTGCATATGCCAGGGGCTGAACGCTGACTCTCTGTTAAACCATAAACCAATAGTAAAGAAACACAGCTGCCCTTCGAAAATACTCCCTCTTAAGTAGTATTTCAGTGGGAAACAAGCAAACTCTTAACTGGCCCTTGGCAGTATCAGCTGCAGGTTTGCAGACTTACAGCATAACATGCTTGTCTCATGATGTTTAGGAAATTAAAAAAAAAAAAAAAAAGAGCCCTTTCCAGCCCAATGGCTCACTCTTCTGCCCCCTCTCCTCCAGACTGCGTCTGCCCCAGCCACTGCTTCAGAGCCATTGAACCTACTCGATGAAAAAAACGTTGTCCCCTTTTAATCTGAAAAACAGAGCTTAAGCAAGACGATTGTCCACGTCGCTGCTTGTAACCTGTGTGCTTTTGTAATGTTTTTTAAATAAAGTCTTGTGACTATATTTGCCCACTCAATAAATATTTATATGTATGTATATATTTATATTTATATATGTATATATTTATGTGTGTGTGTATATAGTATATTAGTATAGTATATTAGTATATATTTATATATATATATATATACACAGTGGGGCAAAAAAGTATTTAGTCAGCCACCAATTGTGCAAGTTCCCCCACTTAAAAAGATGAGAGAGGCCTGTAATTTTCATCATAGGTATACCTCAACTATGAGAGACAAAATGAGAAAAAAAAAAATTCCAGAAAATCACATTGTCTGATTTTTGAAGAATTTATTTTCAAATTATGGTGGAAAAAAAGTATTTCTTCAATAACAAAAGTTCATCTCAATACTTTGTTATATACCCTTTGTTGGCAATGACAGAGGTCAAATGTTTTCTGTAAGTCTTCACGAGGTTTTCACACACTGTTCCTGGTATTTTGGCCCATTCCTCCATGCAGATCTCCTCTAGAGCAGTGATGTTTCAGGGCTGTCGCTGGGCAACACGAACTTTCAATTCCCTCCAAAGATTTTCTATGGGGTTGAGATCTGGAGACTGACTAGGCAACTCCAGGAACTTGAAATGCTTCTTACGAAGCCACTCCTTCGTTACCCGGGCAGTGTGTTTGGGATCATTGTCATGCTGAAAGACCCAGCCACGTTTCATCTTCAATGCCTTTGCTGATGGAAGGAGGTTTTCACTCAAAATCTGATGATACATGGCCCCATTCATTCTTTCCTTTACATGGATCAGTCATCCTGGTCTCTTTGCAGAAAAACAGCCCCAAAGCATGATGTTTCCACCCCCATGCTTTACAGTAGGTATGGTGTTCTTTCTCCTCCAAACACGATGAGTAGAGTTTTTACCAAAAAGTTCTATTTTGGTTTCATCTGACCATATGACATTCTGCCAATCCTCTTCTGGATCATCCAAATGCTCTCTAGCAAACTTCAGACGGGCCTGCACATGTACTGGCTTAAGCAGGGGCACACGTCTGGCACTGCAGGATTTGAGTCCCTGGCAGCGTAGTGTGTTACTGATGGTAGCCTTTGTTACTTTGGTCCCAGCTCTCTGCAGGTCATTCACTAGGTCCCCCCGTGTGGTTCTGGGATTTTTGCTTACCGTTCTTGTGATCATTTTGACCCCACGGGGTGAGATCTTGCGTGGAGCCCCAGATCGAGGGAGATTATCAGTGGTCTTGTATGTCTTCCATTTTCTAATAATTGCTCCCACAGTTGATTTCTTCACACCAAGCTGCTTACCTATTGCAGATTCAGTCTTCCCAGCCTGGTGCAGGTCTACAATTTTGTTTCTGGTGTCCTTTGACAGCTCTTTGGTCTTGGCCATAGTGGAGTTTGGAGTGTGACTGTTTAAGGTTGTGGACAGGTGTCTTTTATATTGATAACAAGTTCAAAAAGGTGCCATTAATACAGGTAACGAGTGGAGGACAGAGGAGCCTCTTATAGAAGAAGTTACAGGTCTGTGAGAGTCAGAAATCTTGCTTGTTTGTAGGTGACCAAATACTTATTTTCCACCATAATTTACAAATAAATTCTTTAAAAATCAGACAATGTGATTTTCTTTCTCATTTTGTCTTTCATAGTTGAGGTTTACCTATGATGAAAATTACAGGTCTTTCTCATCTTTTTAAGTGGGAGAACTTGCACAATTGGTGGCTGACTAAATACTTTTTTGCCCCACTGTTTGTATATATATATATATATATATATATATATATATATATATATATATATATATATATACACTCACCTAAAGGATTATTAGGAACACCATACTAATACGGTGTTTGACCCCCTTTCGCCTTCAGAACTGCCTTAATTCTACGTGGCATTGATTCAACAAGGTGCTGAAAGCATTCTTTAGAAATGTTGGCCCATATTGATAGGATAGCATCTTGCAGTTGATGGAGATTTGTGGGATGCACATCCAGGGCACAAAGCTCCTGTTCCACCACATCCCAAAGATGCTCTATTGGGTTGAGATCTGGTGACTGTGGGGGCCATTTTAGTACAGTGAACTCATTGTCATGTTCAAGAAACCAATTTGAAATGATTCGAGCTTTGTGACATGGTGCATTATCCTGCTAGAAGTAGCCATCCGAGGATGGGTACATGGTGGTCATGAAGGGATGGACATGGCCAAAAACAATGCTCAGGTAGACTGTGGCATTTAAACGATGCCCAATTGGCACTAAGGGGCCTAAAGTGTGCCAAGAAAACATCCCCCACACCATTACACCACCACCACCAGCCTGCACAGTGGTAACAAGGCATGATGGATCCATGTTCTCATTCTGTTTACGCCAAATTCTGACTCTACCATTTGAATGACTCAACAGAAATCGAGACTCATCAGACCAGGCAACATTTTTCCAGTCGTCAACTGTCCAATTTTTGTGAGCTCGTGCAAATTGTAGCCTCTTTTTCAAATTTGTAGTGGAGATGAGTGGTACCCGGTGGGGTCTTCTGCTGTTGTAGCCCATCCGCCTCAAGGCTGTGCATGTTGTGGCTTCACAAATGCTTTGCTGCATACCTCGTTTGTAACGAGTGGTTATTTCAGTCAAAGTTGCTCTTCTATCAGCTTGAATCAGTCGGCCCATTCTCCTCTGACCTCTAGCATCAACAAGGCATTTTCGCCCACAGGACTACCGCATACTGGATGTTTTTCCCTTTTCACACCATTCTTTGTAAACCCTAGAAATGGTGGTGTGTGAAAATCCCAGTAACTGAGCAGATTGTGAAATACTCAGACCGGCCCATCTGGCACCAACAACCATGCCACACTAAAAATTGCTTAAATCACCTTTCTTTCCCATTCTGACATTCAGTTTGGAGTTCAGGAGATTGTCTTGACCAGGACCACACCCCTAAATGCATTGAAGCAACTGCCATGTGATTGGTTGATTAGATAATTGCATTAATGAGAAATTGAACAGGTGTTCCTAATAATCCTTTAGGTGAGTGTATATATATATATATACGCAAACACACGTACACATACAGATTAAATCTCATTATAGCGAATACCAAAGTAACAAAATCTTCAGAGTAACGAATACTTTTTGTTGGCCTGTATAAGCATTCATACAACATCATGTTAAACGGACTTTTTTTTTTATATAATTCAAATTTCAATGTAACAAACGTTTTTTCAACCAAACATGTCCACCATAGATAATAATAAGATGTAAAAATACTTAATACCACACCTACACTTTCTGTGCTGATTCTCGGGAACCCTGCAACAGGCTGTCTCAAAGAAAGACACAGCCTCTTGCAAAATTTCAGGTCTTGGGCAGTCTCTACGAGGCTCGGTAAAAATGTAGGTGTGACATCATACACACAGCCAAATTCTGAGTCAGTCTGTGTCCGCATGGGTAGTTGTGTCATGTGCCGATATTGTACAGTTCGAATTCCGCAGCAGTTCTCAAAGTTGAAAATTGTTGACTCCGAAATGAAGAAAAATGATGTGGCAAAAGCATTCGGAATCATGCCTCATCTTCATCTAACATCTCATTTGCATTCTGTATCTTCATATCTGTATGTCTATTTAAAAAAAAAAATGTTGCATCTAATGTTTCATTTTCATCCTGTGATTCTATAAAAAAAAAGAAAAAAGAGTTACATCTAACATCTCATTTTTAAATAAAATATTTTTTGCAGTTTAAAAGCGCTATTTTTTTATACAGGTAATTGTCAAGCTTTGGTCACAGAGGTGCACAAGAGACAGGAAGGTGAGTCCAGGTTTCCCTGGAAAATACAGGTACTTTATTACTGTATAGAGAAGACAGCTATGGTCTCAAGACTCCATTCAAAATAGGAGATCTTCGTACCTGCAACATGGGAAAGTGTCCTGCTTTAGCTCCCATCTTTAAATTAGAAGAACATCAGCGGCTTAGAATCACCACTGTGGCAGATGCGGTCTGGAGAAGATAGAGCAGGAGAGTGCGAGGAAGAGCAGTGTGCTCCATATTCTAAACATAGTGAGACACACACGTTACGCGGTAAACCTGATCCTGCAGATTGCTTTGCCCTTGGTTTACTGTTTACCAGATGCATCAGTGCAGCTATGAAGAGATGGCGAATTTTGGGCAATCCCAGCCACAAGAGTATATGTATTTTCCCCATATTTGTTATAACAAACTTTCAATAGAATAACAAAATATTTTTATAGTCCCATAAGTTTCGTTGCAACGGGTCTCCACTTGTATATAGTACATGTTTTATACACACACACACACACACACATACACATAGTGTGTGCACCTCAAGTTGGAACCGTTGACTTCATTTTGGAAGAAAGCTTTGCCTTTAGTCTTTCCCTATACATATGGGGATTCTGTGCAAAATTTCACCTAGGTTCAACATTTACATACTAGGCAAACACACATTTATCTTTAAATGTTAGATATGTATGCATATGTATGTGTGCATATAAAGTAATGTGTACTTGTACTTTGGCCAAAATGTTTCTTTTTGTCACAGATATTAAAGATATATTTTATTTTGCTGAATGAGAAAACCTTTTCTCATCTATTAAAGAAAAGGATTTTTAGTATTTTTTTCCAGGAAGGAAACAGGGAAAAGTCTTAAAATATGATATGCAGTTTAACCAAAAATATGATGAACAGTTTAAGAATCACACAACGTACAATTAATTTTAATTCTTAGTTGTAGAATAGATATTTAAGAATAAGGGGGATGTGCAAGACTGCAGTAACTACAGGGGAATAAAATTGATGAGCCACAGCATGAAGTTATGGGAAAGAGTAGTGGAAGCTAGGTTAAGAAGTGAGGTGATTATTAGTGAGCAGCAGTATGGTTTCATTCCAAGAAAGAGCACCACAGATGCAATGTTTGCTCTGAGGATGTTGATGGAGAAGTTTAGAGAAGGCCAGAAGGAGTTGCATTGCATCTTTGTGGACCTGGAGAAAGCATATGACAGGGTGCCTTGAGAGGAGCTGTGGTATTGTATGAGGAAGTCGGGATTGGCAGAGAAGTACGTAAAAGTTGTACAGGATATGTACGAGGGAAGTGTGACAGTGGTGAGGTCTGCAGTAGGAGTGACTGATGCATTCAAGTTGGAGGTGGGATTACATCAGGGATCGGCTCTGAGCCCTTTCATATTTGCAATGGTGATGTACAGGTTGACAGACGAGATTAGACAGGAGCCCCCGTGGACTATGATGTTTGCTGATGACATTGTGATCTGTAGCGATAGTAGGGAGCAGGTTGAGGAGACCCTGGCGAGGTGGAGATATGCTCTATAGGGGACAGGAATGAAGGTCAGTAGGAACAAGACAGAATACATGTGTGTAAATGAGAGGGAGGTCAGTGGAATGGTGAGGATGCAGAGAGTAGAGTTGGCGAAGGTGGATGAGTTTAAATACTTGGGATCAACAGTACAGAGTAATGGGGATTGTGGAAGAGAGATGAAAAAGAGAATGCAGGCAGGGTGGAATGGGTGGAGAACAGTGTCAGGAGTAATTTGTGACAGACGGGTATCAGCAAGAGTGAAAGGGAAGGTCTACAGGATGGTAGTGAGACCAGCTATGTTATATGGGCTGGAGACAGTGGCACTGACCAGAAAGCAAGAGACAGAACTGGAGGTGGCAGAGTTATAGAAGCTAAGATTTGCACTGGGTGTGACAAGGGTCAGCTCAAGTTGGATGGTTGGGAGACAAAGTCAGAGAGGTGAGATTGCGTTGGTTTGGACATGTACAGAGGAGAGATGCTGGGTATATTGGGAGAAGGATGCTAAGGATAGAGCTGCCAGGGAAGAGGAAAAGAGGAAGGCCTAAGCGAAGGTTTATGGATGTGGTGAGAGAGGACATGCAGATGATGGGTGTAACAGAACAAGATACAGAAGACAGAAAGATATGGAAGAAGATGATCTGCTGTGGCAACCCCTAACGGGAGCAGCCGAAAGAAGATGAATTAATCAGTAACAAGATTTTCAGAATTTCCTCTCAAAGTAGGCCAAATATTAAAAAAGTATTTAACCACTAGACTTTCATTAATATTATGACTTTGCTGAGCACATGAAATAGTGAATGCTGTTTCATTAAGGGCTTGTTATAACTTTTAAGTAAACGCAGATTCATTCGGGGCTTTTTATAACTTTAGGGAATATTTAAATGTATACACAGATGAAAATAGCAGACAAGTCACACATCTGCTATGCTGATAAATCCAAAGGTAGGCCACTAATAGAAATTGTAATTTTAAAAGTTTGAAAAGCTTTTTTAAGGGTTATAACACCACAACTATAGATTTCAAATTCATTCACTGTGTACATTTTCTATAAAAGTGCAGAATTTGGTAGTAATTCAAAGGAATTGTGCAGTTAAACCCTGCACAAAACATCTAGGTTTGTTGTTGTGATGGAGTACGGTCAGTTAAGGAATAGAATTTGCAGCTGTAGGTTTTCTTTGAAAGTGTGTCACAAATGGACAACAATGTAAATCATGAAATGAGCCCTGTATTGTGAGTGCAGCTCAATTACTTTCTTGCATTGCTTTTATTCATGACTTGCGTGTTACTCAATATGTGGCCTGTTTTCATTGCTATAGCACCTTTTGCATTTTCAGCCAAGGATAGTAGTTCACAGAGCAAAGATTTTTTTTTTTGTTTACTTGAAGTACATTTTCTGTTTCTAAAATTACCACATACAATCAGTTTAACTACCTAACAAATAATCGTGTTATTAAAATTATTGAGTTATCTTACTGTGTTAATCACATTTCAAACCAGAAAGAAAAAATGTAAAAGTTATTCCCATGCTGCAAAAACAGAGAAGGTGGTCCAGGTCCAGGTGGCTTCCATCATGTGTGTGATATAAATATGTTATAAGGAATGGGCATCGTTGTTTCTGGAGGACAGCAGACTTTCTTCCAACAATTTTTAAATGTCAGTCTTAATTCTTCCATTTATCAGGTGGCTTACTCTAGCTCTCCATCTTCTGTCTTAGAAATACACAGTATATGACTTTTATTTCATTTTGAAATTCAGAAAGATAGGCAGCTGCTGTGGCTTTGAGTGCATGCTTGTCTCTTAGTTTATAACCTCCTTTTTGCTTCATTTCAAATAATTTTCCTTTAAAAAAAATGTAAGTTCTTTGTTTTTTCTTTATCAAATCGAAGATGATCATGTGTTGCCGATAACAACCAGCAACAGCTAATCAGCTTAAATGATGCCATTTTCCTTTTACATGTGTTCATCCTCATGTGGGTTCTTTTCAAAACAAACTAAAGTTGACTGTCTTGTAATTCTAATACTCCACAGTCATTTTGTTGATAAAGTCTAAGACAAATAGACTGCGAAACAGTTTCTGTCCTTCAGCCATTACCATGCTGAATGCTGCTAAGTGGTCAATCTGACCGAGTGCAACTTCATTCTAAGTTAACATTAGATAAGGGACAAGTGCAATATAATGTATGTATGAGTGGAAAACATTGTTCTGCTGTTATGGACAATTTTGGATACTTATTCCCTTATTTTAGTTGTAACTTGAGTAATTGTGTTTTGTTTTTTTTGTTTTTTGTTTTTTTTTTTGATAATACTCCATGTTTTGCTTCCCTGAAAATTATATTGCTTCTGTCTTTTTGTCACCTTGTTGATAAAATCATTCCTTATGGATGCTATGTTTTCTATTCATTGATTCCATGTCAGATGCTATCTTATTAAAGAGCAAGGAGTTTCAAAGAATTGTCAACCTGAGCTTTACCTAATAATATAGAAAGGAGTATTTGTGAAAAAGAATTTAAAAATGCATTTTTTAATTTAAGAATTACAGGTGCAGAATCTGACTCTTTTGCTCTTGTTTCTGGTTTAACCCTGTTATGAAAGTTGACACAATCCATTGACCCTCTGATTGTCTAACTGCTTTAATTTTGATGTTTGCACTCAAACCCGTGCCACCCATGAATAAATTAATTAGACTACCAGCAATAAACTATTATTCCATGTATGGCTTTCTCAGTGGTCACAGGCAAACATTTTGAGCTATTAATGTTTAATATCTGATTTAGCCTGTAGTGATTGTTTAATTTATTGTCTATCCTAGGCTCTAACAAAATTATAATGGAGGTCTGCCCTATTTATATTAAATGCTCTCTATATTTGGCATTTTTATATTTTAATTCTAAACATTGCAATGATAAATAAGTAAAAGTTATTAAATATTTATAACTGTTTTGGCACTTTATTAGCTTAACCTAAACTGAATGCCAATGTTGTTGGTCCAGTAAAACTGGCATGTCATATGTTCTAAAGCCCATATTGTTGAAGTAAATAACCAGCATGTTATGTTAATTGCCATCTCCAGATTAATCCAGTATGAGTGCTAATTTGAAGGGCACTGGCCAGTCTAAACTGGGTAAGCTTATTAGAAAATTGATGAATTGGCATTAATTTTAAATTTATAAATGCTTAGTTTATTTCTGTGAGGTTATTTAGCTTAACCACACTTATGGAGTCTTTTTCCTTGTGTTGTTTTTTTTTTCAGATATTAAATCATTTCTTCTCAAATTAATTTATTTATAGTTATCCTACTGACACTATTAAATTTTATTTTGTTAGTAACTAAATAGCAGAAATAAAGTACTATTTACAGTTTGAGTTTCATTTTATTTAAGAAAATCTTTTAAACATGCATTTGAAGTGAGAATTTAAAATCACATTTATTGTTAATTTGTTGAGATTACTGTTTTGATATGTAAATAATTTGTTTTTTCCAGGATTGTAAAGCTATTGTAACTATGAAATAAAATTAAAATGTTGGCAATCAGCATTTGTTTTTGTTTTAAAAAATTTTGGTATACCTTTGAAACAGTTTATCCCTACTAGTAATTTGCAGGATGTAATTTTAAGTATTTATTTTGTATTGCCATTCCGGTTTAATTAGTAAATTAATGCAGTGCAGTAGCTATAAATATAATTGCAGTTGCTCTTTAATGTAACAATGAGTCATTTAACAGTTCTTTCTCTATTTTTGGAAGAATTAATATTGTGTTAAAGCCTGAAAATAACAAACAGTCTTAGTGTTATATGACTTTTGATAAAGTGCTTATTACAGTTTGGTTCAATTCATTGCTGCAGCCTTGTTTTCTCAGCCTGGCTTTGGAGATAAACCTTTTGCAAATGAAGACTGCATCCATTTTCCCTTACACCTCAGGCAATGCAGCATTGATTTAAGTAATAGAATGACAGCACCCTGTAATATACTGGCAAATCTTTAATTTGAAAGCCAGTTATATAGCAATGCAGTGCTTGTTTAAAGCTAATTTATGGTTTGCATAATAATCATTTGGACTTTGGTAAATGATGAAGTATACGATAACAGGAACATTACCATAACACACTTAGCCATTTTGACGAGGAATATAAAACATGAAACTGCTTCTGCATTGATTGGTATACTTCCATCTGTAAATTTGATTTGTTTGCAAGTAAAATAAAAATGAATCCCTTGCTACCTCTTAAGGTGTGTGAAAAAAACTTGATTTGCAGCATAAAGACATTCAGTATACATTTTGCAGTACTCTATTTCATGTTATCTTTGATTCCCAAGCAATATTTTTTGTAAAAGGTAAAGCCCAGTAGTACATTTACTAAGGTAACTGTTTTGCATTTGATTCATGTTACATATAGAAAATATAGCTCCACTTTAAAAGATTGGCAAGATGTGAAGTACAGACTTTTTATTTAAGATACAGCAAGTCTGATGTTATCTAAATTAGCAGTATTGGCAAATGCTCATTATTTATTTGGTAAGTGTGTACTGTGCATTTTCATCTGTCAAATTTGTATTCACATTCATTCACATTGTCAGTAGATGCCGAGTATGTGTTTTAGCCTTTGGAACAGCTGTAAATATATTTAGACATTTTATAAATATTCTGTTGTGAAACAACATAGCATATTCTTCATAAGATGTTACTTATTTTGACTGAATTGTTAATGAATATGTTTAAAAATGAAATTCAGTAAGAGAACTGTGTATGTACTGTGTAAAACTGTATTTTTAAGAATATCAGCGGAATCTGTGCAGTTGTAGTGTTGTAATATATTGTATACCATAAGATCTTGGAAGACTGTGATTTGTTTTGTTTTATTTTTTTTTGTTTTGTTTCCTTCTAATCTTTATGCCTATGGTGAGTTTGATATGCACATTATAGGGTTAAAGGTTTAGTTATCTTTATTCTGTGTATGATTTTGTTGTATCAGCTTATAAAACATGATTTACAATGCTGTCAAAAGCTTATATTAACTGAAATCCACAATTTTTACAATAGTTTTCAGCCCTTCACATTTTCAATTACATGTCATAATTATTTAAATCAAACATGTATATTGTTTTAAATATGTTAAATAACCCTGATTGAACACCATTTTGAAATAAAAAAAATAAGTTACAGTGTAACTGAACAGAATAATTGAAAACTGTAATTCATTTATTTTAAAAGTCTTCACTCCCAATGTGAATTTGGAGGAAGCACTCTTGGCAAAGTGTATGGATATAATCACTTTGAAAAAATCTTGACAAATTATGAACACTGACACTTTATTTTTTGCATACTTGTTTGAAACCTACCAAAGGTTGTCTCGTACTGGACATGAATGTGTTCATCTTAGGACAAATTAATCTTAAATGAAAAAAATCACAGAGATACTCTAAGACCTTTTTGGTTTAACTAATCATTAACAGAAGTAATCTTAGATGTATATAGCACTTTTCATAGTGGTCTTTTCAAAGTATTTTAAAGACATGGTACTTACAATTTTATTTACTTATGCATGTGCATGTGTATTTAATGTGCCATTATGCAATAAGGGCTTAATGAGGTTTAATTGCTCAAGGTCACAGAGCATGTCAGTGACAGGACTTAACCATGTGCTGTACAAGCAAAAATTTGCATATTAGGCCTCATTGTCTTACGTAGATTATGTAATCATGTACAACTGTCTTTAATTGTTGCTTTTATCATTGTTTGTAGCACCAATTAGTACATTTTGTTTGAAATAATATATTTCACTTTAGAGTAAAAAATAGGAAAGTCACACAAAAAAACACAAGAAAGGTGTATTCCATCTGTGTTGTATAAGACTTTTACATGATATTCGAACATTAGTACATTTTGGTAAACTTTTCCTTTATGTGTTTATCCTGATCATTTTGTAATTGCAAAAAAATTTTCAAAGAAAATATTACTTTTCACTTTTTATTTTAATAGTACTATTAGTACTAAGTTGGCAGTCATTAGTAAAAAGCCCCGTTGAAGCAGCTTAAGAGGATTTAAAACATAAGTTGGGATCTTTATATTAATAAAGGTCACACTGTTACTCTACCACTGTGAAGGAAATGATTTTTAGATTTCAAAAGCATTCCGATTTAGTAAAACTAAAACTGAGCATAATTTAGTGTGTAGAAACACTTAGGTGTTTCTACACACTAAATAGATAGGTGATTGTTTAACCATTTGTGGTCTTAATTTAGATTTTTTTTTCCAACATTAAAATGCATTTTCACAGTTAATACCATATTTTGATTTGTCATCTTTGTTGAGTTACTGTATTGTTACAACTTAACAAACATATCTGTGTTGTAGTTACAGTATCCCTCTTACAACCAATGTAAATTTTTATTGGAAATCCTCACATGATGTTAATTTGTTCATTATCTTTAAATATAGCACATTTTTGTTAATTGCTTTGACATAGAGTAACATTGTAATTTTTATAATGTAAGATGGTTCTGTGCACATGTGTATGGCTATTTTCTCCCTGTATGATCATTTACAGAAGAGCATTTAATACATGACTTGATGTCATTACCATTATTCAAGAAGATTAATTTTACAAGCCTTGCTATTAATCTAAGTAGCTCCACATATTGACCTGTGAAAGAGCATAATTAAGTAAGTCTAATTAAGTTAATTAATTGTCACACTCAGTTGAGCTCAAAATTGAAAGGAAATTAAGCACAAATATAGATTGTTGCCTACTAGTATTACTAACTTGGTTAAATTTTATATACAGTTAAAGAATATATTCATGTGGTGCAATTTATTTCATGGTAAAATTTATATAAAATATGTAAAACTAAAAGCATCAGAATAGTATGCTATAAATATTCACTCATATATTATTTTTAATAAAGTTTATAATAACTGATTTTTCTTTGTATTATCTACATTACAGACTGTGGTATTTTCAATTTTTTCAAATTCATGCTACAAATATGAAATTCTTAATTTGCAGTCAGAAACTGTCAATTTTTTTGTCAACTTTTATATTCCAAGTTTAGTAAGACAAATGTGAAAGAAATCAGTTGTATACTTAAATTGATAAAATTACATTAAATGTTCATTCATTCGTTCCTTTATTCATTTTCTTCCACTTATCCGAAACTGGATCATGAGGGCAATAGTCAGCCGTGAGGACCTTTCCCCAGCTACATGTGCCAGCTCATGCTGTGGAATCCCAAGGCAATCCATTTGGGAGCTATAATCATCCCAGCTACCCCTGGGTCTTCCCTCGATTCTCCTCCCACCTGGTCATGCCCATAAAAGCTCCACAGGGAAGTTGTCAGTAGACAACTTCCATTGTCTTTTGAGCACCATATCAGATGCTCAAAACAGCTCAGGTGACTCCTCTCAATGTGGAGGGTCAGTGGCTCAACTCCAAGCTCATCCTGGATGTCTGTGCTTCTCACCCTATCTCTAAGGAAGAGCCCAGCCACTCTGCAGAGAAAGCTAATTTTGGCTGATTATACCCACAATCTCATTCTTTTGGTCCTTACCCAAAGCACATGAACATAGATGAGGGTAGGGACGAAGATTGTCTGGCAAATCAAGAGCTTTACCAAGAGGTAGTACACCGTTCTGGCCTGGACAGAATCCACATTGCAACTCCTGGATCTGAGGCTCCACAACTGGGCCAAGTCTCCTTTCTAGTAGCCAGGCATACAGTGGGTACGGAAAGTATTCAGACCCCCTTCAATTTTTCACTCTTTGTTATATTGCAGCCATTTGCTAAAATCATTTAAATAAATTTTTTCACTCATTAATGTACACACAGCACTTCATATTGACAGACAAAAAAAAAAGAATTTTTGAAATTGTTGCAGATTTATTAAAAAAGAAA
>JANRMT010062842.1:3709133-3763590 GCA_026402145.1 Polypterus bichir lapradei | reverse complement strand
CGATCTCCCCGTTTTGTTTGTTTTGGGGGGTTGTTTTGGTATACCAGTCTCCCCCCCCCCCCCCCGCCCCCCGCCCCCCCCCCCCCCCTTCAAATGGGAGAACATACGAATTCCACCAAACCCAGAATGCTGGATACATGAAGTAACACTGCTAATAGCTGAGCTACTGTGCTGCTGAAAATAAGCAGCATGATTTTTATAGTAGTTTAAATTATTTGAATTAGTTGGGGTAATTATAATGGCACTGATAAATAATTTGCCTTTATTGTGCTTTTACAAGTACCATACATTTACACAGACTGTTACAGACTCAAATCAAGTGCATGGTTTTATTATATCAAATATGTCCATTTGAAAATAAAACATGCATGCACGCCCATGAATTCAAACGTCTTTATTTTGTACCGACTCATATTTGGTTTTCACAGTCTTTACACATTCACAATGTCATGTCATTTGAGCAATATTTTTTCATTCGGTTTTATTCTTGGATAAAAGCTTAATTGTTTCGTTACTGTGAATGTGAAGTACAAATATTGTTTTCAAATTAAGACATGGAGTATAAAATAAACACTTTCACAAATGGTATGACGAAACAAGGTGCTTTTATTCAAGAATTAAACCAAATTAAAAAAATCGTTCAAATGAAGTGTTGCTGAATGTGCACAGACTGGAAAGTCCAAATAGTGTTTCCAAATAAAGACATTTTCATGTGTGTGTTTATGTGTGTTTCACTTTCAAGCAGTCATATTGGGTATAATAAATACTTTTCTTTTGAGTAACAGTCTGTGTAGGTTTGTTAGTTGCAAAAGTTAATGCTAAAGGGCAATTTAGCATCTGTGTCTAGGTCTGTGTGCTGGTTGACATCACAGAAGCATAATTGTCAAAGATAAGAACTTACATTCATGCAGTTATATTTGATATTATAAGCACATGCATTTGCTTTGTGTCTGCAAGACCTAATTTTTCTTGTTTTGTCATACATTTGCACAAATCATTGTAGACACTGAACACACGTGCAGTATTCCAAACAGCGATATATCATTACCTATATAATTCCTTACAAATCTTTGCTATATTAAATTTTCAAAGCAGACTTGAGCTGTAAGGGAGAGGTTTCGGGCTGTTGGTGATAAACACAGAGTGTAAGTGTCAGAAAGGGCAAATGGCTGGCTGGCTTATTGACAAAAAGGTCCAGTTTTTTTAATAAAACAATCAAATCATAAAATAGCATTTTGTACTTTCAGATAATCAGTAGTTTTGATGTTTTTAATTTCACAGGAAGAAGAAGAAGAGGAAGAAGAAGAAGAAGAACATGAGGATGAAGAATCAGTTAAAGAAGAAACTGAACTGCCAGAAAGTCCAAAATGAATTTTAACCATATACTGTAGTTTGCTTTGTAATTAAATAGCTACTATATGTGTATTGTCATATTTTGATGAAATCTTGTTTTAATGTGAACGTCCCTGTTTATTATCTTGGCTTGTTATACTGTTGCTTTCAATGATATAATTTTTTGTTTACTTTCTTTCTTTCAAGCAACTGTAAATAAATCAGGAATGTCAGATAGCTGTACTCGATGTAGTACTGTAGTACTACCAGCAGTTGTAAAATCTAAAGTTCTTTAGAAAGGTGTATTGTCTTAGTTATTATAAATAACAAACACAAAACCTTAATACTTTACAGCAAAATTACTCAACCATGAAATTTGTGTTATTGACAGTATTGAAAGTTGCTCATTTCTGAAGTACTGTACCATTATCATATTAAAAAATGTTCAAATATAGGCTTATTTATTTTTTGTGTTTTGAATATGTTAAAAAATAATCTTCCCTGCCAATATGCATATACCATTTCTTGGAATCGTTGAGCTCTTTAATTTCTTTTTACTGATAGCATGTCATTTTTTTATTGATTAGATATACTGAAGGAAGGTACTTTCATTAAGCATTGTTCTTACACTTCCACAGTACCCAATACAGACCCAGAAGACTGTACAAGCCATGTCCTGAAGTATAGCTTTGTTCAGGTTTCACTTAAAGTACTTTGCATCATTGAGTGATTAGTAAAAGACCATCCGGTCAGCTTTCTTTTAATTAGAATATACAGAGAATAAATGTTTCCTGAACAGGGTTAATACCACAGTGAGTTAAAAATCCACTTAAAGCCTTTGACTTTTTTCATTTTGTAATACTTGCACTATTTGCATTTTCTCACCACCTGAATTGAAGGGCTGGATAAGCATCACAGCATGCTCATAGGTTAACAACCATGCACAACAATGATAAGTACCATTATAGGACACAAGCCACTCCTTCTTCCTCTCTGTCACATCCTCTTTTGCCCTGTCGCAGATGACCCATAACAGCAGAGTTTGTAGTGTGAGTATTGGTAATAAGTGGAACATCTCAACAGTGTTTTTCTTAACACTCCTGTAAGTGATATTTGTTTTTCAGCATTGCTGTAGGCTGATTTTTTTCGTTACTGTAATTGTGAAAAACATCTAAGAAATGTATGAAATCTCAACATGATCATTTTAAAGCATTATGGTGCCAAGACATATTTTTAGCAGTACTGTATGTGCTACACTTCTGATTTTTCCAGAAGCGCTGTCAATGTCACTTTCTTGTGACAGTGCAGAAACCAAGGCTTTAACAATATACAAAACAACATTTGCAGAATATTTTTTGTCAGGAGTGGTTGCCGGTATTTGATGCCATTTTGTAAACGTGTACAATTCTGTTTATTTCGCTGTCTTCCATGTAGTGCATAAATCAAACACTCCAATCCAAGTGGCATTTCTCAATGTTTATCTTTCTAGTCTTTGATGTCAGATTTTGTTGACACCAACCTTAAAAATGTTTAATATCTTATTTCTAAATTTCTATACCATTTTGTACCTACAACCAATAAAATTGGCATACACACATCTATTTATACATGCATAATAAAGAAGTGGAAAATAAGAAGGCTACTTACATTTATACAAATTTGATAAAAACAAATGTGCCTATTTTTTATTTATTTATTTTTTTGTTAATTTATTTATAGACAACAATATTTCTAAGTCCAAAAATCTTTTGTTTTCCTGGCATCTAGCAAGTTAACCAAAACTTCATTAAACTGATCTGCAACCAAAATTCTCCCATGAGAAAAAATTGGTATAATTTGTAGATTAGGTATGTTGAAGTTATTTCTGAAATTGAAATTTTTTAACCACAAACTGTTTCTGCAAGTTATTGGATTCAGTGAAAAATGCTTTTTGATTTTTTCCATAATGGTTACAGTCATATGAGAATGTTTGGAAACCCCTCTCAGTCTGCATAATAATTTACTCTACTTTCAACAAAAAAGATAACAGTGGTATGTCTTTCATTTCCTAGGAACATATTAGTACTGGGGTGTTTTCCGAACACAAATTTTTAGTGAAGTAGTATTTAGTTGTATGAAATTAAATCAAATGTGAAAAACTGGCTGTGCAAAAAATTGGGTACCCTTGTAATTTTGCTGATTGGAATGCTTGTAACTGCTCAATACTGATTACTTGCAACACCAAATTGGTTAAATTAGCTTGTTAAGCCTTGAACTTCATAGAAACGTGTGTGTAATCATGAGAAAAGGTATTTAAGGTACTCAATTGCAAGTTGTGCTTCCCTTTGACTCTCCTCTGAAGAGTGACAGCATGGGATCCTCAAAGCAACTCTCAAAAGATCTGAAAAGAAAGGTTGTTCAGTATCATGGTTTAGGGAAGGCTACAAAAAGCAATCTTAGAGGTTTAAACTGTCAGTTTCAACTGTAAGGAATGTAATCAGGAAATGGAAGGCCACAGGCACAGTTGCTGTTAAACCCAGGTCTGGCTGGCCAAGAAAAATACAGGAGCGGCATATGCACAGGATTGTGAGAATGATTACAGACAACCCACAGATCACCTCCAAACACCTGCAACATCATTTTGCTGCAGATGGTGTATCTGTACATTGTTCTACAATTCAGCGCAATTTGCACAAAGAACACCTGTATGGCAGGGTGATGAGAAAGAAGCCCTTTCTGCACTCACGCCACAAACAGAGTCGCTTGTTGTATGCAAATGCTCATTTAGATAAGCCAGATTTATTTTGGAACAAAGTGTTTTCGACTGATGAGACAAAAATTGAGTTATTTGGTCATAACAAAAAGCGCTTTGCATCGCGGAAGAACAACACCGCATTCCAAGAAAAACACCTGCTACCTACTGTCAAATTTGGTGGAGGTTCCATCATGCTGTAGGGCTGTGTGGCTAGTTCAGGGACTGGGGCCCTTGTTAAAGTCAAGGGGTTGATGAATTCAACATAATGTTCAAGCATCAGTCACAAAGTTGTTACGCAGAGGTTGGATATTCCAACAAGACAATGACCCAAAACACAGTTCGAAATCTGCCAAAGCATTCATGCAGCGGGAGAAGTACAATGTTGTGGAATGGCCGTCACAGTCCCCTGACTTGAATATCATCAAAAATCTATGGGATGATTTGAAGCAGGCTGTACATGCTCAGCAGCCATCAAATTTAATTGAACTGGAGAGATTTTGTATGGAGGAATGGTCAAAAATACCTCCATCCAGAATCCAGACACTCATCAAAGGCTATAGGAGGCGCCTAGAGGCTATTATATTTGCCAAAGGAGGCTCAACTAAGTATTGATGTAATATCTCTGTTGAGGTGCCCAAATTTTCTGTTAATCCAATAAACTTAATGTCACTGCTGAAATACTACTGTTTCCATAAGGCATATCATATATTAAAAGGAAGTTGCTACTTTGATAGCTCAGCCAATGATAAAAAAAAATCCAAAGAATTATGAGGGGTTCCCAAACTTTTTAATATGACTGTATGTTTATTTTATGTTATATACCTCATACTCATATTTAAGTTCTCCCATGGACAAGTCAGGGCTTGATTTTACCGTATAATTCCTGGTATTATGTAATGTTGGTCGTATTAATCGAATGTGGAAAACTCACACTATTGGTCCAAGAGATTACAATATGCTAATGCCAACCTGAGAGAGTAACCACAGAGCACACAGCCTTTTTTTCTGTGTATTGTGCCTACATGATCACACGGTAATACCCGAACTATTCTGAAGCAACGGTTGTTTTGTGTTTTTTGTGTCTCCCACCCTCATACACCTTTATTGTAAGAGCATCTCTTATTTTCGAAGGAGCATTCGATCATAGAAAGATATGAAGCTAGTTTTAAATTAAAAGTCGTTGAAGTGGCAAAAGAAATTGGTAACTGATGCAAGATTGGAGGAAGCAAAAAGATGTAAAAAAAAAAAAAAAATTAAGTGTTGCATTATTGAACAGGCTTATAAGTCGGGATCTGATTTTACGATCAATTTTTCTGGTTTCAAGACCCAACTAATACGCAAATATATACAGTATATATTTTTCATGCTCCGAACAATATTTGAAGGATATTTCGAGTAGAAAAATGGCCGTTTTCCTTGTTCTTAATGCTGTTTGAGGTGGACACAACCCAGAAACAACTATCTGCTACACATTTTTTGCTCTCAATCAGAATTTTTTTTCTCTCTTCGCATTCCTTCAAAATAACCAGGGATATTTATTTAGAAGGTTAGAGAAATATGGCCCCAGAGAACCAAAAAATTCCTGGCAAAGGAAAATATTGTGAATCTTCCTTTAGTAGAGAGTGAGAAATGTTTTACCCCCACTTTACAACCCCCCTGGGATTGGTTTATGTGGCATGCACAACTTCTTGTCCTTCTGATCATTTTTGCTGAAGACGCATTTTAGTTTATGTAATCTATTTTACAAAAATTATAATCCAAAATGTCCTATAAAGTAAGGTGTTCAGGGTTTAGAGGGACAAAAATAGCTGGGATCCTCAAAAAGCTTGATTTCTTTAATAACTAGACATCAGGTGTCTAACAGAATATTACATGTGGAAGTTTCTTCATACTGGTGAGTCAAGAAGTGCCAAACAAAAAAAAAATCTGTAATTATGATACTTTCATAAGTAATTCCTCTGAACACAATTTGACCAGTTGAGATAACGGAGGAGAGGAAACAACTGTGGTACACACAGATTCTATGGAAAACATCAAATTAGATTCAACTTTGAAACTGACATGTACTTCCTGGTTATCTCCCATCCCTGTTTTGCATTTGACTTTGGAAAAAGTAATTGTAGGGCTGGTGTTGGGCAGCAAAGGTGGAGGCAGAGAGAGAGATGTCAGCAGGAAGCACTCCATTCATAGAGAAAAAAGGAGTTTTTCTGTTAGCCCACGCTGCAAAGAGATTACTTCTGAGCCAGACATTGCGAGTTTGGGACTGACAATCAGCAGTTCTCCAACATGTGTGAACTGAGATAGAGTTCATGGCAATACAGTAATGCCAAAGATTAGCTGATTTAAACTAGATTGTGTCCAAGCCCCATATGAACATTGCGTGATGTGCTGTTCGTCTTCCATCATTAATGTTATTGTGCCCCAACTATATAATATCCACTAAGTCAAAGTAGGCTCACTTATATCAGATAACAGTAGATTTAACTGATAGAACAGAATGCTGAGAAGGAGAAAAGACACAGGAAAGAGTTGGTAATAGTTGGTCAGTTGGTTGCCACAATGTTAATCGTTGAAACCGATTTATATAACATTCAGTGCTCTACTAGAAGCCCCAATAAGAGAGTAGTCTAAAATAAGGCTTGGTTGAAACTAGCCGGTGGAGAACTCCAGATTTTGAGCGTCCTATAACTAAGTGCTCCACAGATTTCTGTACTTTTGTTTACCCTTGAAATTAAAAGGAGGCCTGCAGCTTGAGATTGCAGTGTTGTCCCTGGAGAGAAAACCATTAATGAGTAATGAAGGGTAAATAGGATGTTCGCAATTAATGGCTTTCTATGTTAGTAGAAAGATTTTGAAGCTGGTGCTGAAGTTGTGCTGAAGTCAATGCAAGGACTTAAAATACAAATAATCTGGTCATTTACACTAATACTAGTTATGATGCTTATGGCAGTGTGTTTAATTAATGCTAGGATGGAAAAAAGAATGATTCAAAAGTGAAGATCATACTTTTAATAACTTTTCAAAGCTTATGGAATCCTTTTGTAAATTTGATGTCAAGTGTGAAGATCAAAAGGACAGTTGTGCAAATTGTCTCAGTTTTAAATTTGATTCATTAGAACATTTGAGAATGAACTAAGGATTTGAAATATCATAAGTAAAGGTGGAGTGAACATAAAGTGAGCATCCAGTTAATCCAACTATCATTTTCCTATTATCAGACTTTTCCATTAATAAATCTGTCCCAAAGATCTTTAGCTATAGGACCATGTTAAGTTTTTTTGTAAATTCTAGGCAAAGTATGCTTTTGGAAAATAATATCCACTTTTTTAAAAACATTT
The DNA here is from genome assembly GCA_026402145.1 of Polypterus bichir lapradei. NCBI lineage: Eukaryota > Metazoa > Chordata > Cladistia > Polypteriformes > Polypteridae > Polypterus > Polypterus bichir. The sequence goes on along the minus strand of JANRMT010062842.1, from coordinate 3,756,186 downwards.
TTTCTTGTCACAGATATGAAAATGCTGAGGTGGTGCCATCTGCGGAATCGCTCTGAATTGCTCAATCCACTGACAACTGAAAATGTGTTTTTGGTGCGACAGCTGGCTAATGTGGGATGAGTGTACTGTCTCATTCAAATGATTTGTAACAGTTCATGCAGTTGTTTTGGATCAAACGATTTGTACTGTGTTCTATGATATTCTTATTTTGAAACTAACGATCCGCCGGTGTTAACAATCAGTTGAAGTGGTTGAAATGCAGATTAATTACACAGTTAAATTTAACAACATTCAACACAATTGGTAAAAAAAGTCAGAACATATCAAATCGCCTACACAAAAAACAGAGTCAAAAATGAATACTAAAGTCAAAGCTCCTAAATGTTCTTATGTCTGAAGTGAATTTACAAGTTTTTTTTTTCTTTAAGTAAATCAGTTGGGATATCACGAGAAGGGCCAGGGGTAACATCTGCCACAATATGCCCAAGTCATGTAGCCAGCAATCAGAAATGTTTCTACAAATAACACGTGATGCTTATAGCCAATGTATTTCCCAGAACAGCAGGTGGTTGTGCCGCTCTCACTTCATTTAACATTTAAATCTATATGGCTAGTTTTTTTGTTTTTTTTTTTTCAGACGATGACAACGTCAGAGGGTACCACAATTGTATGATGCCAATCAAGACAGACCAGGCACCAGCACCCCATTGTTTGTTTGATTTTATCATTTCAAAGGTAATAAACTAATTTGTTTCGTTAATCATTAGTAAAAGAGGGACCGATATTATTAGGTAAGTTAAAGTTTACATTATGAAGGAAACATTGGGAAACTCTGGTTTGGTCTCACAGAAGATTTCAGGCCAACAATGCCACAGTTCATTGTTAAAATCAAACTTTTTAAAAATTGGAGGCAAAATGGTTCTAACTGTAATTATCACATCTTTAACTGACTTCAGTAAATCTTTATGAAGCACCATGACAAAGCCATTGTTTATCCATAAAACAAAGAAAATGTATTTTGGAAATTGGATAGATGGATGGTGTGAGAAAAGAAACAGATCTGGTAATATTCTCATACCAAATGTGATGTGTAATATCTCAAAGTGATCAATAATATCAATGAGTAACAACATTTTACTTCTTTCTTGTCACTTTAATCAGTATAGATAAATCTTGCTATGTTTTTTGTATGCAAAATTTAAATATCTAATCAGGCTTTCTCTATTAGGCAAGGATTTTAAATGACACATGATTAAGATTTAAAATAAGGTTGTTACGTGTGCATACTTGTGGATCCCTTCGAGGCTCTGAGAAGGTAACAATACCACGTGGGGATTACAGTGGGTGCTTGTGCTGTTTCTTCTTTTTCCACTGCAGCTTCAGGAAAAATGTCTCGGGGTGTCACCTAGTCCTGCCCACATTGCCCCAAGAGGGCTCCTCCCCTTCCACCTGGGACACCATAGAAATGAGCAGACCCTGGAAAGAGGCATTCATTCTTGACCTGAACCTCAACAGTGACAGAGCTCCTGCTGAAGTGCAATACCTTTTGGCTGCTGCAAGATGCTTTACTTAAATGGCAAGGGCCCTAGTTTTAACAAATAATTAAATGGGGTTGCCTGGTTTCTTCTGGCATCCTCAATCTGTTCACCCAGTCAAAATGAATATGTATACTATATACACATTTTGGGAGCCTCTTTCTCAAAATGTAAAAATGTACAATTTTCTGCAGTCTTAAGAGTCGAGCAGTAGCCAGGCAGCATACTGGGACTCCAATTACCTTGGCATCTCTTTTCTATTTCACAGATGTCCTGATTAATGTAATCCCAAATTTAACTTTAAGGTTGAGTGGTGGCTCTGAGGCCAAGGATCTGTGCTGGTATCCCAAGGTTTGCTGGTTCGAATCCCTGTCACTGCCAAAAGAGATGCTACTCTGCTGGGCCCTTGAGCAAGGCCCTTAACCTTCAATTGCTCCAGGTACAATGGCTGACCCTGCGCTCTGACCCCAAGGGGTATGTGAAAACCAAGTAATTTCCTTCGGGATTAATAATATACACTGAATACACAGTCTAAAAAGAAACATAAAAAGTATAAGTTCTGAAGTCAGCATGAAAAAGAAAAAACTTTTAAAACACCCTTAAGTTGTTCTGTGCTAATATCTTCATTGATCACTGTAATTGAAATTAGAATTAGGCACATTTGTACAAGGAAAAGAGAAGAAAAAGGCAATTCCCTTCAAAAAACAGTAAAATGAAAGTTAGAAATAGATTGTTTTAGCTTTTGAGCCTTCATTGGAAAATGTACTTGATCTGGAGTAAGCAAAGATGAGCAAGATCTGAAGCTAAACTGAAATGAAGAAGATATTAAAAGGGTGAAAAGGTGTCCTGCAACTTTAAACAATTTACAAAATGAGGGAATGACGTAACATTCTGGTGCATTTTGGGACTTCCTTCATTGTTTTGAAAATCATTTATTTACTTGATCAAGGACCCAGATATCACATTTCTCTTCATGAAATATTTTTTCTAACAATAAAGCATATTTAAAAATAACATTGATAATAAAATGCAACCACATATACTTGTAGACTACATAAAATACAACTTTTTAATAGCACTTTATAATAAGCTGAAACAGGCTTGTGATGGCTGAAGTATCTTTCTCTGAATCAACAAAATCAAGATCACCATTGTCAATCGCTCTACCAGCTGGATGTCTTTTATTACATCAAGCTCATGTCTGACAGCTGAGTCCTCTTTGACAAGACTACAGAATACAACAAAGCCGTGATCTTAAGTAGGGTAGGCTCATTTGCCTTACAAAATCAAGAGACATTTAGTTTGCACCAATCAACATACAAATAAATGGTATAATTTTTATTAGACTGCCCTGTTCATATTATCTAAAGAACCTAATATAGTTAAACAGATAATGAGTCTTTGGCACAATGAATATCTAGAGAAAGAAACTTCTTTTATTATAAATTCTTGAGAACATAATAAAGTACAAATTATAATGATCACATTGTCCCCATGTAAACTGCTCAGGACACAATAAGTATAGAATATCTTAGTTAAACAGAACAGACACACCCAAAACAAGTTCACACAGAAATAATAAAACGCACAAGAATACAATTTGTTTTTCTGCAACTTTCATGAACCACAAATTCCAACTCAAGTGTATGACGATGCAGGTACTTGCTCCATGCTTCTTCTTCCTTTTTGGGAGCTCTTGAACCCGACACCATCTGTAACGTAACCAGATGAGCTGGACAATGAGGACACAAAGCAAAGGTGCAAAAGTGCAGAACAGTACTTTTATTAAAACAACAAAACCAGTGTCCAAATAAATAGTACAGTGCAAATAAAATGTGCATGAATAAATAATCCATTAAAAACCGTGCAAATGTGGAGGTTAAAATCCAATAAATAAATCCATTAAAATTATGTTAAAACAGTGGCTGGAAGCAGTCCTTTAAAAACAAAACCCGGTGCCTTCCTTAGCTGGCGGCTCCCCTGCTTCTCCCATCTGGGCCCTGCACCAGGGGAGTCTCCCTACCTGCCGCTGACCTTCTCCTGTTGGTCTGGAAGCCTTTCTATCCTTGGCTCTGTTGGTCTCCGCCAGACCGAGACTTGGGTTCCCCAGTGACCAGTGCATTCACACTGGGGCCTCTGACTCCCACTGCCTTCCGCAGCCTTATGCGGCGAGCCATCCTCGATCGTGGTCACTCCTGCTCCTCAGCAAAACTCAGCTGGAGTGACCCAATTTGTTTACCCCCAAGTGCAGGCCAAACACCCCGCTAGGGCTCATTTCTCCCAGCTGCCTGTCCTTTTTACAGTGAGCCTGCTCTCTCTCTCTCTCTCTCTCTCTCTCTCTCACACTGGCTCCTTCACTTCCTGCCTTTTCTCCTTTTTAACCTCAGTCCTCTGTTTTGTTTTGGTTTTTTTTCTCTCCTCCGCACTGGAACGTCTATTTATAATGGGAATGTGGTACAGGAGTGACGATTAGCAGCTCCCGGCCTCAATTATGTATACAGACGATTCCACGCCTGTGCACTTAAGCAAGGAAACACCAGCAGCACATTGCGTTTGAGAATCGCTCCGGCCACACTAGCACGCCCCTTCTTTAAGCAGCGATTATTTAAAAACTGGCCTTTTATTTTGAGCCGTGGACCCGCTATACCACAAAGTAATATTACTTGTTGGTTGTGGAGGTTTTATGGTTAACTGCAGTTCGCATTTCTTTAACTTTTTTTTTTTTTTTTAAGTACTAGATAGAGAGTTAAAATCTATGTTGAAGTTTGTCTGCACAAGCAGCTGAGGTGGTGGCATGTTCGCAGCCATGTGTACGAGTCAATAACTTGTATTGAGGATTTCCTTTTCCATCAGGAGTGGCTATCAGATGCAACAATGTACAAGCTGAAATAACCTCTCTCATATTAAATAGGAAAATGAGTATATTAACCATTGACTGAAGTTGCACGTGTTATTTGTTTTTAGAAAGACAATTTAGAAATTCACAAATGCTTTTCAAATGTGATTTTTTGAAGTTTCAAAGGTTTTAACAGCACACTCTGTATTTGAGATGTCTTACAGAAGATTGAACTTGAAATGAAGTCAGCCCACTGAGAGCCAAATTGTTTCATGTGGACAGAGTGACATACTGACATGAAAATGACAGTAGCTGCTTTCACATTTTAATGGAAACATACTTAAAAATATGGAACACAATGTGACTGTACAGAATAAAATATTTTAATTAAATAAAATTTACAGACTAAAATGTAATTATTAGGAAAATGAGAAGGATTGTTTGCATTTTGCCAGCATGACCTCATTGGTCTAATGGCACTTGGTGGAGGCACATTAAGTTATGAAGTTGTCTGTCAAGCTGTTCTTTTTTTAAGGAAGGGTCGTCAAAGCAGTCCTAATTAGAAATTCTACATATGCGCCAAAAAAAGAACCTTCTAAAAATTGTTTTTGTATGAATGATTGCCTGCAGCCTACTAACAAATAATTATTTTGAAACTGCAGTCTGCCGCCAGGACTTTACCACCCCCAGAGACTATGTTCCATATGAATGAAAAAATAAATAAATTCCCTAATAAATTAATTAATGCACACAAGTTTTCTTTTATTCTGCACTTTTAATTTTGTCAAGGGCACACTAGCTCACTTTATTATATAAATTCCTCTAAGTGTGCCATTATTTATTAACTACATTGAGCTGAATGGAAACGTGTGCCAGCCAGAGTTCTATTCCATGTAGGGGGGAGCTCTAGAATAAATTAATTACAAACACAGTCTCAGGTTATAAAGATTTTCACCAAAGGAAGTTCATAAGTAAACTGCAACATTTGTAAATCTGCATTTAAGTAAAATAATATAATTAGTGTTTTTAAAAATTAGTGCACAAAAAAAATCCTTAATACAAATGTTTAGAACATTAGGAAAACTCTGACAAGAATAAGCCATTCAACCCAATTAGCTTGCCCATCGTATTCACCTAGTCTGTCCAAAATAACATCGAGGCAGGATCTGAAGTTCCCTAAAGTCGTTCTTCCCACCACACTGCTTGGTAATTTATTCCATGTGTCTAACAGTCTCAATTCATTGTACTAATAACTTTTGTAGTACTAGGGTGTTGTACCGTGTTAGCCATTATGAATGTAGAGAAAAGCCAAGCAAAACTTCTTCAGTCATGGCCCCTTTTAATCTCGGTTTGCTTAAACTAAAAAAAGTTCATCTTATTCAAATTTTACTCGGAGATCCTACCTCTTAGTTCCAGAATAAGCCTAGTTACTCTTCTCTGAACCTTCTCTTGTGCTGCTGTGTCTTTTATGTAATATGAAGACCAAAACTGAACACTCAAACTGAACCTCTCTAGTGCATTATATGACACACATCTTGATCTACAACATAACATTCTATTAGCTTTCTTGATCGGTTCTGTAGAGTGTCTGGATGTTGATAGTGATGAGTCCACTAAAACTCTTAGGTCCTTCTCATAAGGTGTACTTTCAAGCTTCAGACATCCCACTGTGTATTCCAATCTAGCATTTTTACTTCCTACATGTAATACCTTACATTAACTTCTGCTACTGATCTGTCCAAGCCTATATGCTGTCCAACTCCCTGATTCTGAATTATCTGCCCTTCCTCCTTGTTTGGTATCATCTGCAAACTTCACCAGATTATAGCTTTTATTCTTGTCCAGATCATTTATGTGTATTAAAAAGAGCAGCAGCCTGAGAACTGATCCTTGATTTACTCCCATTTCAACATCTCCTAATTCTGAAAAAAAGTTCCCCTCACCATTACCCTTTGTATCCTGTGTTTGAAGGTATTTTGTACCCACATACAGACTGAATTCTCACTTCTTTTAGATTATCAAAAATCCTCTGAAAATCCAGATAAATAGAATCTTATGCACCTCTCTTATTATATGATTTTTTTGCTTACTCATAGAATTCCAATATATTATTAGTCTAAACTCTTGTTCAGCATTTGCTAAAACTCTTGTTTTAGATATGTGATGCTCAATGTTTTCCTTAATAATTCATTCCATTAATTTATCTGTGATGCATGTTAAGTTTACTGGCCTAAACTTGGATAAGTCAGATCACCCTTTTCATAAAATGAGGAAATATTAGGAATTAGGAATTTCTACAGTGTGCAGAGATTTTAGAAAAATATGTGCAAAGGGTGTATGCATGTATTTAATAACTTTCTTAATTTCTAAAAAAAATCAACCCATTTCAACCCATTTAATTTATTATTTTCTAGTCACTAAATACCTCCTTAGTTGTCCCTGTTACTTTTGGAAGGTTATCGACTTTTTCACATGAATATATTCTGGCTCACCTATGACTTTCCTATTACTTTTCAGCACCTCCTTGATTGTTCTTTTAGTACTAAAATATTAAAAGAATTTCTTTAGGCCATGTTTCATCTTTTCTAGAAATTTAGCATTGAAGTTACTAGTCTTATATGCCTTATACATTTTTTTGTAACTTCCATTTTAGCTCATTATCCATCTTGGCATTTTTTCAACTTGCAGGGAAATCTTTGAGATTGGTGGCAGGACTGGCACTCCAGCCACCATAAAAACTTCACGCAGCTCTGAAACGGCAGACAGAACTCTTTTATGTTCTCCGTGGGAGTAGCTCTGCTGCAGCAACCCATAGGAAGGCTGCTCGCCTTATGAAGGCGATGGGGGAAAGCCCTCGGGAGCCTCATCCCCGGAAGAGTCAAAACCATCCAAGAGCCAATAGGGTCAGGCCTGTTGGGGATCGGTACTGTTATGATTCTGAGGCATCGCCCACTGCATGGCAGCACTCAAGTCCCAATTTGAAGTGGCTAATCCAGGTAGGCGCATGGAACGTCTTTTCTCTCCGGCTTGATGATCATCCTTCTCTGCTGTCGGAGAAGCTTAGTAAACTCCGCATTTCAGTGGCAGTACTCTCTGAGGTGTGCAGACCTGGGACTGGCCAGATCTCTGTAGGTGTTTACACCTTTTATTGGTCTAGTCGCTCTGATGGCTCTCATACTCGGGGAGTAGATGTTGCTGCGGTGGATTGGCTCCTTCCAATGGTGTTGGGTATTGCTTCTTTCAATGAGTGTATTATGAGACTCCGTTTAAGACACTCTCTGGGTGCCTTGTTTGTTGTCTCAGTGTATGCTCCCACAGCAGTGAGTGATGTATCGGTGAGGGACACATTTTATTAACATCTTCGCTCTACAGAAGTGCCCAGTTTGTGAATTGTGACCAAAGACTTGTTGTTGCTACTCTGAAGATCCAGCTTAGGTCCAGGAGGCTACCACCTTCTAGTAGAATGAGGCTGACCCTGGCCAGACTCCAAGATCAAGCTGTTTTTAATGAGTCTGCATGTTGTTTGTGTGAGGAATTTGCAGACTTGGGTGTGACTGCTGATCCTAATGTGATGTGGGAGACCTTCTGTGTGCTGAGGGTTGTGTTGGTGTTGCTGGTGTTCCAAGAAGCAGGTGTTTCATCTTGCAGGCCACAGAGCATGGCTTGATGACAAATCTGGTCTGTACTGGGACCTGAGAACAGTTCTGAGGGCAGATAAGGAGGCGTTTGTTAGAAGAATCTGTGAGCAAGTAGCACACCATCTATGGTCTAGTGACACACGTCCTGCTTATAGAGGAATCGAAGCATTACACACATCTGAATCTGTTCCTCAGAGAGTCGAAGTCAGGACAGATGATGGAATGGTCCTTATGGATGATGCTGCAATTGTGACTCTACTTTGAGCAGCTGTTTAAAGCTGATCCTCTGGCTAGGATGTTGGACATCTCTGGGTTCACAGTTCTTGAGGCTGATCCTCCAATTAGCTGTGAACCACCCAATCTCATTGAGATTGCACAGGTGGTGAAGCAGCTGAGGGCATGGAAGGCTGCACGATTCTGTGGTAACTGGGGTGAACTTCTCCAGGCTGGTGATAACGCTGTCCTTCTTGCATTGCAAACAATCTTTGCTTCCATTTGGATGACTGGTGTCATCCAAACTGACTGGAAAACAGGACTTGTCATCCCTATCTTGAAAGGGAAGGGTAACCACCTGGATTGCGGCAACTACAAGGGGGATAACACTGCTCTCGGTGCCAGGTAAGGTCCTTGCTAGGATCATCCTCAATAGGATCCATGATGACTTGCTCACCTACCAGCGACCAGAGCAGTCTGATTTTACGCCTAAGAAGTCATGTAGCCCAAACACAAATATCAGAAGAGTTTCTTTGCAGCCTTTGTTGATTTTCGTAAAGCATTTGGCTTAGTTTATCGAGCTGCCCTCCAGGACATCCTGAGACTTTGCAGTATCCCCCCAAATTTGCTAAATATCATGGCCGGCCTGAACACTGGTACTGTGGCTGCTGTGGAGAACGGAGGTGTTATCTCAGTGTTTTTCCTAGTTGATACTTTTGGGGTTTGTCAGGGGTGTGTTTTTGCTCCAACTCTGTTCAATGCTTGCATGGACTGAGTGTTGGGCAGGGTCCTGGGGTCCATTGACTGTGGGACATCTGTTGGTGAAGAAAGATTCAGTGATCTTGACTTTGCTGTGATCTTCGCAGAGTCAATGGAGGCTCTGATCGGGGCTCTCGAGAGACTGAACGAAGAGTCTGAGTGTATAAAAACCAAGATCCAGGCCTTTAATGACCTCTTGAGCACAGCCATCAACAGTGTGTCTGTCTGCAGAGAGAATGTCAACCTTGTTAAGTAGTATACTTACCTTGTTAGTGATATTCATGTTTATGATGACTCTTCCTATGAAATCAGTTGATGGATTGGGAGAGCATGGAGCGGTCATGAGGTCGCTGGAAAATGGTGTGTGGTGCTCCCAATATCTTTGCAAAAGAATGAAGGTGCAAGTCTTTAGAGCCCTGGTGCTTCCTGTTTTGCTATATGGTTGCAAGAATGGACACTATGCAGTGTCCTGAGATGAAGACTGGACTCCTTTGATACTGTGATGATGCATACAGATATGATACAGATGATGTATATAACACAGACATAGCAAATGGACAGCACAAACATTGGTACTGTTTCTATGAATCCCATTCCAAAAGGCATATAATAAAAACAAAGCAACCAAGCAGACACACAGATACACCGACACACACACACAGACACCTTTTTATTATGGTGGATTATCTTCTCATTATTAACAGGTTCATTAAATCATAAGTCAACTCTTAGTTCCTATTCTTATTTAAATATTGCAGCCACCAAGCGGAGTCAGTACAGAAGTAGCTTCCATAGACATCAGACTACAGATTGCATTTTTTGCAATGCTGCTAGTTGTTGGTTGTGGAGAGTCTACAGTATGGCTATTGGTAGTTCTTATTTCTTAAACATTTCATGTAGCACTTTTCGGTGTTTGCAGTTCCATCCCTGATTTCTTTTTCTGTTTTTTAGTAGCTCACTGTCCTTAGTAGGACCACTCGCTTTTGCCACATTAGAATGGTGATCAATATGACTGTAGCTGACTTGCCCTTTGTTTGGGCTGCCCTGCAGCTGGCACTGAAGTTGCTCATGTGAATATGCAATGCCAGTTCATTCTGCTACTAACTCAGTACCAAAAGGAGAATTAAAAATCTCTGTTGAATCTGTCCAGCTTTACTGGTGTCCTAGTAGTGTGTATTGTGGATCTTTTTTGCAATCAGGAATGTCTATCAAATGTGTAAAAGAATGTGCAAGTTGAAATAACTTCTTTCTGGGGAAATTTGAGAGTAAATTAATTAGGAATTGCGTGTTATATAAAATGTTTCTGTTGCCGCTGCTTTGTAAGTTTTTGAAATTTCGGACATTTGCACATCATGTTCTGCTAAAGGCATCTGAAAAAAATTGATCTCTCCCAACAAATGTCTTTGAAGAACGAGTGTATCTGATTTCAACAAACTAGTCCACTGCCACACAAGATGTTTCACACAGATAATAGACAGATGAACAGATAGGCAGGCTCAATGAGGACAAGAAGGATAGATGGTGTTAGAATTATTACCCTGCTGAGTCTCATTTACATTTTTCCCTTTGTATTTTTTATTTTTCCTCCACTCACTTACTTTTGTGCAGTTTTATATTTATACTCCAGTTTTACCTCAGTTCTTTATCCTAAATTGCATCTATTATCTGCAGGAGTGAAAAATTATAGGAAGTTAGGACACTCTGGTAACTACAACCCCAATGACCGTAGCACCAGAGAGCCCTAATTCCTAATTATCATTTTGTAATATAAGACACCTACATATAATATAATACAATTCATTTTTTGTATAGCAGTTAAAAACAAAGTGTCAGTCCTAAGGGGTTCTCCTCTCCTGGACATTCTATAGTGGAGTCTGGGCTGCATGGTCTAATCTGACACTCCTTTATCTGAGATGAATTTTCCATATGCAGGAGAGCAGCCTGGCAGTAGAGCAGTGGCATCAAGTGCCACATCCAGATGATACATGGCATCAACAAATCACTGTGGCATAAGCAAGCTGAGTCACTATGTTCTTTTGTCCATTTTTGTATTCTCTGATTTTATAAAAACTTCAAGGTCTTTCATGTTTAGTTTCTTGATGTATTCCATTTTTAGATTTGGCTTTTCCATTTTGCAAAGTATTATGATTTTTCTCATTATTGATTTTTAAAATTTGTATTTTAAATTCTTAATTTCTTTATCACATTAATTAAATTCAATTAAGTATTGTGTCTAAAGCAGTATTGTTGTGCTTTCTCATTTTCGGAACATTCCCCACAGATGATGTTTTATCTTGGTAGAGTAATATATATATTGCTCTACTTTCCCCTATTGTATTATTAATATGTAGCCTTAGAATGCCTAATCTCACAGACTTACCACTGTTTATAAGGTATTATTTTATATAACTTTCTTCCCACCTTCCCTTCTATATCTATAACCTCAGGCAATTAGATGTAGTAAAAAGACAAGCAGGAGTTAAGTTACACATAAAATTATGTATTACTGATAATATTCATAAATAATAACAAAATGCAAAGTACATTTGAATATTGGCAACCATACATCCTGATAAAGTGGTGATATGTAATTCAGGTGGCACACAGATTTGTAGTTACTTCAAATGTCTCTAGTTAAGGCATCATTGGTGCTCAGCTTTCAGCCACATGTCTGTTCAATATGCCTGCTGAGCTGTGCTCTTCATTGTGTTGTCTTCATCATCACAGGTTAGCAAGAGAGATGCTTCTTTCATCATATGTTGGTAAGAGAGATGCTTCTTTCAGATGTTAGTAAGAGAAGAATGTGAGGTTAAGCACGTACATTTATAGATGTTCTCTCCAACCCCTCAAACCAATAGGACATCATGGTACTTCAAGGCCTCTGATCCAAGCCAATTCCAAACAGCCATACCTCAGACCAATGGGTGAAATAGAACATCTTAACACCTGCCCCTGTCCCCAAGACTATATGTTAAGCTAACCTGGCTTTGTGTGGGGGATGGGAGAAAGACTTTAGCAAAGAAATACTCATCAAACTGGTTTAAGACACATCTCCCAAATCCTGTTGTAAAAGAACAAAGAAAAGTCATAAACGGGGGGGGGGGGGGAGCAAACGCGAATTCCTCTTACCAAAGTAACACCAAATTACATTGCTTTGCCTAGATTACAAATAAAGACATACAAAACATTTATCAAGTTATATGCAAAATCTTACATCACAACAGATGATAATCCAGGATCTCATAAGGAGAGACAGAGCCACACACATCTGTGCCCTCCTGTCTTAAGCAACACACTCTATGGGTGCAACAGATTGTGTTATGCGTGGTTCCCAAGGAGTGAAGGACTAAGTACCAAACCAAAAAGAGACTGGGAGACATTGGCCCTCCAAAAGAAGAAGCCAGAACTCCCAGAGATCTTTGCACCCCAAGTTATCAATTTCATCAAATTGCTTCTACAGACGGACAGGTAGCACCCTACATTTCCAGTACACAGCTGTCGACTGTTCCTATCAACCCTCTGCAGATGCAGTTTCCTTCGTAATAGTGCTATCTAAGAAAAGGACATAAAAAAAAAACAAAGAAGTAATTCTTTTTGCTTAGCTTGTCACTTGCAGGTCTCTCCTCTTTACTGCAGCTATTTGAGAAGCAACTTTTTACTGTAGAAATAATATCAAATTTCTTACCTTGGTGTGGAGATGGCTTCCCTGCAGTGGAGACCATAATCCATCTTGAGAGCTGGCCATGGCCACAGCCATTACTCACACCCATGTGAACAAGAGCAGGACTTTCAAATAGAGAAAAAAAAAGTCATTCTGAATCCCTGCTCTCAAATTATGTATCTTCAGGTTCAAGTCCAAGGTCAAGTTGAAAGGGGTTGTAATGGGGTGTAATGAATTTCTTGATTGCATGTCTGGCCAACATGCAACACGCTACCACTCCCCATGATTATGACAAATTAATTAGGAGAATAAATTTAAATAACATTTAAATAAATATGTATAATAGACATTTAAATAAAATTTTTAGATTTATGCATAGTTTTAAATATTATTTACAGGTAAATCAAATATTAACAATGATTAGTATGCTAAAACATTTTGCAATCCTAAGTTTTAGGATAGAAAATGATATGCAGCACATTTGCCTGTATTTTGTGCTTTGCCTGTTTCACTCTACAAACTAAATGCAAAATATTATGAACTCCTTTGTACAGAGACTGACTGTAATGATCTTCTACTTTTACCAGGTAATTGGGCAATGGATAAATGGATATTAGGCTTTAGGTTATGAATAAACCTTCATTTATTTTTCAGATTTAATAAGTGTTTAAGTATTTCTTAGCCTTAACTTACACCTGCAAGCAATGTTAATCTAAGTGAAGTCTGACAGGTCAGGTCAGGTTGGGGAGCATTCACTGGTACAGCGCGTTGCCACACCCACCACACGATGAAACAGCTTGGGATACTGGTTGGCAATCCCCCAAGCAGGCACGCGGTCCAGTCCCACCCTCCGGAAATTACCATCTCTATCTCTCGACAAGGTCAACACTCTTTCCGCAGACAGACACACTGCTGATGGCTGTTCCTATGAAGTCCGACACAAAAAAAAAATTAGACTAACCCTATAGCTTGGGGACCAAGAGGAAGGAAAGAAACAAAGAGATTTTTATAGAACCTGTTCTAACTTATCACAGCTAAAAAAGATTCAACTCTATCGCTTCCTTTGGGACAAGTGGATGCATTGTTTAAATATAGATGCTTTCTTACCCTCGTTTGGAAAATGTCTGCTTGCAAGAGTGAAAAGTGAGTTAACATCAAGTTTCTTGTGAAAGTGAAGAAATCCACGAAGAAAACTTTTCAGTTATCGACTAAGGCTTATGGTGGAGAATGCATGTCTCAACCATACATTTTTGAATGGCACAAGTTGGTGCTTAAAGGAGCCTATTTTCTGTTGGTAGAAGATGTGAAAGCGAAAACAATGGATGTCCTCAACAGCTTTTCAGAAAATCATCTGTGGAACTGCTGTGAACATTGGCAGGATCATATGCAGCTCTGTATCAACTCAGTAGGGTGATCAGTTTCGAAGGTGATCGTACTTAATTTTTGTGAAAAAAATACATACAAGCATACATATTTACAACAACAAAAATATTTATTTATATAGCTCAAAGTGCAAGATAAAAGTTGTTTGAAATCACAACAGCACTGGACATTAGCAAAATATAGAATTTTAATTGTACTGTATTGAACTGTATTTATTCATGTTTGAAATAAGATTAGTTTATGGAGGAATCTGAATATTATTTCAAGGAAAGTTTAATTTATAATAATTTATAAGCTAGTGTTGTTGTTGTTATTATTATAATAATTAAGGGGCTTACCCCCTACTTGCTTCGCTCATCAATCCCCTGGCCTGCACTACACGCCAGCCACTTCGCGTCTCTGCCACTCATGTTGTGAAGAGGGGGGCTGAACACACCCCAAGCGGACGCAGTCGCTCCTCCGAAACCCTCTTTTAAACGGTGATACAATGGGAAACAAGTACAGTTTTTTTTACCTCGTCTTTGCTCGATCAGCTGCTGGCTTGCTGCTGCTGCCATGCCGTGTGATCTGCATCTCACGCAGCGCTTCGAATATTTAAAAGCCTGTACAGCAGTTGCCATACTCTTTGTCTTTTATTTCCGGCCCCAGGTGTGGTTAAATCTCTTGGCACAAAGTCTCATCTCACAGGACATGAGCTCTTGATATTCAGTTTATAATTTAAAAATGGAACAAGAATCTGAAAATCTAACATCACATTAAAGTTCGATAAATTCTGAAAAGAATGATACCCAACATGTATAATGTAGGTTTTAAAATAAGCCCGATTTAAAGCGTGATAAAAAATGTGACATTAAAACATCACAAAATCGTTGCACAAAATAATTGCACTTTTAGGCTTCGGATTTTATATATATATATATATATATAGTAGATAATAATAATAAATTGCATTTATAAGGAGCCTTTCACAAACCCAAGGTTACTTTACATAGAGTTAAAAAAAAATTACACAGAAGACAAAAGTTCGTAGAAGAGGAAAGTTTTCAGTTGAGATATAAAGGTACAGAAAGAGGAGCAATCTCAGAAAGACTGAGGAAGAGAGTTCCAGAATTTGGGGGCCATAACACTGGAGGACCTGGCTGGTGTCTGGTGCATGGGGCAGTAAGGAGATTACTGCTTGAGGACCTGAGAGAGTGACAAGGAGTGTACAGACCTAGGAGCTGATTGAGGTAGAGGGGGGCAAGATTATGTAGGGCTTTGAAGATGAGAAGCAGAATCTTGAATTTAATCCTTGATGGATCCTTGAAGGATATAAAGTAGAAAAAGTAATGGCCCAAGGACTGAACCCTGAGGGACACCACGCAACAAAGGTAAGGTGAAGGATTTATATCAGCCGAGTGTGAAAAACTGTTGCCTATTAGAGAGATAAGATGTGAGCCATTGAAGGGCTAAGCCAGAGTTCCCTACAACAGAGAGATGTGACAGGAGGATTTCATGATTAACAGAGTCAAATGCTGCACTTAAGTCAAGAAGGAGGAGAATATTAAGTGAACCGCAATCTGCAGACCGGAGAAGATCATTAACTACATGGAGAACAGCTGTCTCAATGCTGTGCTGTGTGCAAAAGCCAGACTGTAAAGGTTCATAAAGTGTATTGTCTAGAAGAAAAGCGTGGCGTTGTGTAGCAAGCACGCGTTCCATCACCTTAGCCAAAAAAGGGATATTAGAGATAGGCCTGTAACTGGAATGAGAACATTATTATTATTATTATTATGTCCTGTTCTGTATGTTGAAGAGGTGTCACATTACCTGTGTGTTTCTTTGGAGAAATTTGAACATATGACATATTTATTTATAAAGGTTCATGCTGTCATTGTCTATCAATAACAAAAATTTGACAAATAATACACCATTTAAATTGGAAACCGGGCTACACATATTCTCACATGTATAGCAATTATAACAAAACAAAATTTGTGGAAATTAGTTTAGAAATAATAAAATTACAACTGATTTTAACACAAGAACTAAGCATATCTCCATACATGCCCTATGAGTTTACAAGCAGATCTCTGCAATATGGTGGGCCCATTGATGTACCACTACTAATAGGAATGGCGGTCAATGCGGCATCTGCAAGGTGTGGCTGCCTGACCTGCACTCTGCATGCGTATTATATTACATTTAAGAATGCTGCCCGATTTGTACCATGGATGTGTGTCATTTTACACGATTTTCTAGCTTTGTATTATTATTGCTGCTTTTGTTATTTTCTTTTACGTTTGCCTGATATTTAAAGTGATTTAATGAGTTATGCTGTACTTGTTTTGCACTAATTTACTATGTGCTGCTAGTTATTCATTTAGGATAGTTAACTAATCCTAAAATTAAATTACATGGAACAGTAACAGGCGACTAGGACACAAGTTGTACATGTAGTATGACCAAAAAATTAAAAAACAAAATACAATATATACCTAAGCATTTGTTTTGTCTTATAGAGTCATAGCTTTACCCTATTTTCCCCTTTATACTCATCATTATGTAGACTTCACCATAATTTCTCAGATGCCACACATTTATCACTCTGTCATCAAACTCTGTACTTCAGCACTTCCTCCTTCTTTATCTATGACCTCAGGCGATTAGATAGAGTGAAAGAACATGCAAGAGAAGGAACTACATATTTAATTGATGTATTTCAGATAATATGCCCAATTTTCAAGCAAAGTAAAATAAAAGTGACAAAAAGATGTCTCTTGGCTTATCTTCAGTCTAGCTTGGACTGTGCTACCACATGGCCTTTTAATGAAGGCCACATACCTGTCTCAATATGGCTGCCAAGATAGTTGTCTTCATAATGAATAAGAGGTGATAATCTCTTCATGGCTTTGCAGGCATTGTCCCTCTGCAGCTCCTGACACACATACACACACACACCTCTGAGCACTTGCAGAGGCCAATCACCAATGAAACAGTTCATGTACGGCCCCCCTCCCAGTTAAGCTACTTTACAGTGTGATTGTGATATTCACTAAGGAAACAGCTCAAAACCCTAGGCTAATGTTTTCTGTAGCGCCAAACAAACAGTTAAGATATAAAATTGGCTCAGATGGTGCTTTTCCTATTAATGGAACACTGGGGGTAGAAAATGGGTTTGTCTAGCTTCTTGACTCTTCAACATTACAAATAAAGACATACAACATATTTATCAACCTATACTGTATGGTAGGCATTACTCATTTCACACTCCACTCCTTATTCAAAATTCATCTTAACATCATAAATGACCTGTTTACAAATTCAGAATTTTATTGGAAACACAAGTATTACATCAGTGTGACAAGGACACACCTTCATGAATAAAGATACAAATTGTTGCTGTCCTCTCAGCGGGTATGACAGTTGTACCACTGGCATTGCTGTGATATTTGTAACCTTATAATAGCATACCCTTTTTTTAAGGGTACAAATAGTGTATCTATGTGGGGTACAGTTGCCATATTCCTGACTGCATAGCTTCACCAACAACTTGTGCAGACAGTGCACAATGGAAGGTGAAAGGAAAACAGGCTGGTCAGGCATCTGAGTCCATCCAAGGCAAGTAGTAAGAGGGGCACCTTCAGTGTTTAGCTTGGAAAGAAGAGGGCAGACAGGAGTTGTGATCTAGCAGCCCACCTTCAAATACCCTAGGAGGAATACTTAGGACAAATACAGCAGACTGGAAGAGCACTGACAGTGATGTTATAACACAGTGTGACAGATTAGGGTTTGCTTGCACCCTTGTACCCTCAGACCACTCGTCAGACGGCAGATAAAAAGTTCAATTATTATTTATTATAATAATAATGTGCACAAAGCACGCTCCTCTCCACAATTCTCCAATAAACAAATCACAATAACAATCCTCCTCTCCCAGACGCTTAGCCACCCTGCCTCCCAACTCAGCTCGTCCGTCTGGGATTTCCCACAGTCCTTTATACTCCTCGACCCGGAAGCGTTTCACCCTCTCTGTCCATGTGACCTGGAACACTTCCGGGTCAGATAAAATCCTTTTTTCTTCACCCAGGAAGCACATCGTTCTCTTTGTCCATGTGACTATGATGTACTTCCTGGGCGTAAGGCAAATAGTCTCTGGGCCTCCCTGCACCGACTCCTGGCGGCCCCCATGGTATCCAGCAGGGCTGTGAATAAAGACTCCAATGTCCATAATGCCCTGCTGGTCTTCGGGGCACCTCCATACTGCAGGGAGGGCTCCACCTGGCGGCGTGGGGGTATTGGCCGGGATGAACAGCCGGCCATACATCACAACAGGTAAGATCCATAATGCCTTGTGTCTGTGATTAAAATATTGTCAACTAACTGAAATACTAGAAACATTATATATATAGTAAGATCTAAATCACTTTTTAGTGTCTTGTTTTATTATTTGGTTTGATCTGTTTCATTTAAATGTACATCATAACAGCTATTTCGCTTTATTTTTTTTTTGTTTGTAATGACATAACAATGACCAATATGTCTGTAAATTCCAAATTGTGGGAAGGTAGTTAAAAGACAACCCCATTCAATCTCATATAAGTACTGCTGTCCTCGAAACAATATAATTTTGCACATATTAAGATAATATGTACATTTAATAATAATGTAAAGTACACAACTTGAAAATAAAATGTTATTATTTACTATCTGTGTAAGCACATGCGGTAAAAAGTCTGGGGTCCTAGAAACTATTGAAATCGTCAGAAAAAAAAATTGAAATGTACAGGTAATTGAAAGGAACTTCTCTGGGCATCTCTCTGCTAGGAGGATTCGCTTTGCCGACATACTAGCCTCGCTTGTGTATTAGCTGCAGGAGGAAAAGTAACAGGGATACAGTTTTGCCAATGTTAGCGGCTAAACGACTTTGTCTTTCTTCGGAGGTTTCGTTTTGTTGACCTGCTAGCCCCACTTGTGTTATTTGCAGCTAAGCGAGTTTTCTGTTTCCTCGGAGATGGAGCCCTTACCCCAACTCCACCTCTCACTTCCGGGCCGAACAGACACACACTTCCACGCGTAGACTTTTATATATAAGATGCCAGTACAACAAATAATTAATATTTTGGCATGAATACATTTACCATATATACTCACGTATAAGTTGGGTCTTGAAACCCAAAAAATCGATCATAAAATCAGACCCCGATTTATACACCCACTCAAAAATGCGACACTTAATTTTTTGTTTCTTCTTCTTGCCTCCTCCAATCTAACATTAGTTTCTCAGATGCATCGAATTTTGTTGCAGCAGCGCGGTTACCAATTTCTTTCGCTACTTCAATGATGTTTAATTTAAAACCAGCTTCATATTTTCTTCTGATCGAATGCTCCATCGTAGGTAAGGGATACTGTTACAATAAAGGTGTATGAGGGTGTGAGATACAAAAAACACAAATCATTGCAAACATTGCTTCAGAATAGTTTGGGTATTACTGTGTGGTCACGTAGGCACAATAGAGAGAGAGAGAGAAGTTAGGAGCATGCGCTGATACAGTGCATTGCCGTACCCACATAGAAAAAAAAAAGCTGTGTGCTCCGTGGCTACTCTCTCAGGTGGGTGTTAGCACATCATAATCCTTTGTACCAATAGCATGAGTTTTCCGCATTTGACTTATACAACGACATTATAAAATAATAGAAATTATACTGTAAAATCAAGTCCCGACTTATCCGTGAGCATATACGGTACACAAATGAATCTATCAATATATTGCTGCCTTTGCCTGTATCTTTAGTCTGAAAGAGCCAACTAGGCACTACTTGTAACAGAAAATACAAACTAGTAATGAAATTAAAACACACACAAAAGAGCTCTCGGTTGTGAAGAGTGATGCTTTCATTGTCTTGTCTGCAGGTTTCTCCTCTCCTTGCATGTACCAGCTACCCAGTTTGGAGTCCTTCTGTCAAAGTCTGTATGGCTTTAAAACGAGAAGTAGACCACTCCAAGATGGTGGGTCTATTGACATATATTTCTATGTGTGTATATCAATGAGCCACACACCCTCCTAGAGCGTCATGGAAGAAAGTTGTAAATCTTCCAGTTCACTTGTATGTAGCTGTTAATGCTTTTGGTCAAACTTTTCAGTTAAAGGTCCATGGCTACAGTGCTTTGCCCTAAATGGTTTCTAAAGGACTTAATGGCATCATTAAGGTGTTGCCACCTTTCACTCAGGGCAGCTGCGGATTGTCTCTTCTTGTTTTGTCTGGTGACTCGGCTTGTTTGGTGACTCGGCTAACTGCCATTCCTTACTGCAATTGCCTGTCACTACCACGTTGCCTCCTTAGCATGTGTCTCCTTCTGGCATTGACATATCTTCCCATAAGAAAAAGCAGGTGCCTCCCTATTGCATTTTACCATCCCTGCTGGATGACTCCAGTTTGAAGACAGTCGAAACATCATTTTTAATTTAGAAAATCACCTGTAATGCAATCAAGTCAGGCACTTGAAAGGTAAAGGTGACCTCTCACTCCACTCTTAATTTATTTGGCTGTCTTTGTGTGCTTTCTTTAGCAATAGCAACATGCTGTGCTCTGTGCTGCCTACCCGGTCTTTGCCTTTTGGAATATTATACTTTAATGACTCAAATATTAAATTAAAATCACACAAATTCCATGTATGTCACCTTGCCCTACATAATAATTTTCCACCACTGCCATGAGCTACAAGTCTGAATTGACTACCCAGCATATGTCCACTAACTGGCTTGTGTGCCTTTGTTGTTCTGCAGGAAAGTCCTCTCTGTAGTGGATGTTCTTTCTTCTCTTTGCTTTTGATGACTTTATATATATTTGTACTAAGTCATCAAAAGGCTCAGCATGAGAGCAGTATTTAATAAGCCTGTTTAATCCTTTCATCTACCAGGTAATGTAAAAGGTGCCCAGCAGTAAGCTTGCTCTCACAGGCTAGCCCTTCAACCTTTTATTTTTCACTTTAAGTTATTCAAATTTCTTATTCACATAATCCATAACAAAAGTTTAAATGTCACAGCTACAATCCATTTTGAATTTCTCTCTCTCTCTCCTCCTCTACTTTTCATGCTGAAGAGTGTGTACAAGAAGCGAAGCTCACCATGTAGTCTAGTGTACTAGTAAGAAGATGGCTGTGGAGTCACTTCAGTTCTGTGGCGTGTCAGCAGTTATAGACAGGAGTTCAAATAACAGTAAAAGTGCTTACTTACTGTAGCATTCCCATTTATCTGCTGCCCAGGGATCTGCTACTCATGCAAAATAAGATTTAGGGCTCCTCAAATTAAAGCCACTGCTCTGCCTCTGCCTGTCATTTCTAGACGTCTTTATCATTATTCCCAGAAACCCCGAAGGCAGAAATCTACATTCATTCAGTAGCAGTGCACGGGGTCAGTTTACAGATGTCTTATTAGATAATGCCTGCATGGCATTTTCATTTACCAGATGCGTTTTACCCCTTCATGAAGCAGAAAAGATTTTATCCTGATTTTCTTCTGTAAGGAACTGTCACAAATAGCAGGCAGGCCCTATACCATTAAATGCAATATTCACTCAGCTTTGTCATTACCCTCTCAAAGAAGCAACATGCAAGCGACAATTCCATGGAAATTTTCTCATCAAGGTTGGTATTCTAATTTGTTTCGAAGGAACTATTAATTTGCCTGTTTGAAAACCAAGCAGGAGAAACCCGTTAAAACTGTTGAACCATGAAAGCCATTTCCTTAAGGGTTTTAATTTTTGGAACAGAGACGTGAAATTTATGTGCTTTGATGAGATATTCTTTGCCTGCAGTCAGAACAAGAACGCCGTCATTGGTTTCCCAGCATGACACCTCTGCTTCCTCATCTGCGCTGGATATCATTAAGATTGTAATAACACAGCGATCCTCGTCCTGGCACTGGAGAGCTTTACTTCTGATGCTTGCATTTCCAGTCTTGCCTTTATACCTACGGCATACTAAACAGCCTGATGCTCTTTAGCATTTCACACTGGAGAACGGGAAAGAGGGACGCTGTCTGAACTCGACTGGTCCACAATGACAGAAGGATTTGCTTTAGAATTCTTTCTTTGATCTGACGATTTTACTGATGGAAGCTGTAAAGTAATCCTAGGTAAAAAAAAATCCCACACATTACAATTTTTCAACTGAACATGACAATCCTTAAATGAAGTTGTAACACGGAGAACAATACAGTGAGAATATATTGCATAGCTTGTACAGCATATACATGTATTGCATGTGTTCCACTAACAGATAAAAATACTCACAAACCTCAACGTTTATGTAAAACAGGTAGTGTCCAAACTGAGGGTTACAATTTCATCAAATATTAGCAGCAGTCGCTTTATCAATTTCTTTACAGCATAGCCTTGGTTGGAAGGTTGAGCAGTCTGATTTCTCTAATAACTTGAACATGGAGTGTCGCTCCATGTTTAAATTGATGACAGAACTGCAATCTCTACGGTCGATTTTTAAAGCGAATCTAATCTGACCCCTTAAAGGTGACCCCAAGCAGTTTGTTGAAAGCTTTACTTTCTGTAGTTGCATAGCCAGCGCTGAAAAATGTACTCAAAATGAATATGTCTTTATTTAGTAATATTGCCTCAAAAGGGAAATTGTAGGGGGCTTTTATTAAATCAGATTAAGATCAAAATTGTAATTGTTCTCCCATATTTTACTATCCAGTTTTATCATTTCTATAATAATAATAATGGGTATCAGTATTTTGTACTTCCCAATAAATTCTGCTGGTATGTTACAACGTGAATGACTCTAATATCATGGAAAATGGTTTTCTTTTTGTACTGACCCTTACATTTAGATTCTTTCCAATATGGGAGCAGATCCGCCAAACTATAGTATTATATAGTGCATTTACCTGAACAGGACTGTCAGGCACAGCGTGCCCACTAGATTGTTGGGGCTTCAACCACTAAGGTACTCCCTTGCTCGTATAGTGACGTTTCTCCCAAGACTACATCGTGCAGAGACCCTACTGTATCCATATGGGGTACCCTATTGAGGACGTTTCTTCTCACTACTACTGGCCTGGAATTATAATGAGATCTGAATTTGGGGACAAGATACTAGTGGCAAAACAGCAGTGAACTTCTTCTACTCAATATATTCAAAATCCCAATTCGAAAAGGATTAGTGTTGCACTGGGAGGTGGTGTAAAGTAATTACTACTGGAGGACCTCTGTAATTTTCGTCCTGTCCGAATTACTCATGATGGTAACTTTTGATGGACTATGCATTCATGGCTCAGAAAAGATGATAGAGCCTATAAAGAGTTCATAAAAATTAACCCCAGATTAAATTAATCCTGTATGAACCAACATGTCAGTAAAACTCCATTTCCTATGATACTGGTATTTCTCTTGGGATTAAAGAGGTTTTTGTGGAAAAAGTGAAGGCAGTTGGAGAACTTGTCTATGCTCTGTGTGACCCACTTTAAAACCGATTCATACTGCATTAGTCAAGTCAAGCTGGTTGATCATTATAGTTACAATACGTGTGGCTGTTTCGAGGTGATGATGTTGCCTAACTGTTATGTAACTCTGTAATTTATCCAGTGTAAATTTATGGCAAAAACTACTGACGTTGTGTGGTAATAGTGACTTCACAGTTATATGCCCTGAAAGCTTATCCTGTCTGAATAGAGCTGAGGTGTAACACCATAGGCAGAAGGACTTTTGGAGTTGCAGCAGTTTTAAGAAGGTCCTCATTCTCCCTCCAAGCGTCACTTTTCTTAGTTACAGAGCCTCTCCAGAGGCAGACTCGCAGCGGCGTATGCCATTCTTAGATGGAAAAGTAGACCCTCTCACTACATTATTGTGTGGTTTTTATCTTCTATTTATTAGGCATGCCCATCCTGTGATTGCCAGTTCAAATTCCACAAAATGCCAGAAGTGACTCTACTCTGTTGGGCCCTTGAGCAAGGCCCTTAACCTGCAATTGCTTCATCCTGGGTATGACGTTAATCTGCATCTAGCCCTGCAAGCAGGTCCTCTAATTTACAGGGAAACCTTGGGGGTTGGTGGCAGGATTGGCATTCCAGCTACTGCAAAAAAACCTCACGCTGTTCCGGTGTGGTTCTGAGGAGACACCCACTTCACTTGGGTCCTAATCCACATAAATTGGTTATGTGGTGGGTGCGGCAACGCGCTATCAGTACATGCTCCCAACCTCATCCTGTGAGTGCTGAGCCATGCCGCTTTGTTATCCATACTCTAAAGAAAAACACTGAATAAATAATTATTATACAAATGCACCATTCAAATGATCAGATTCAACCTTTCATTAAAAAGAAAAGCCATAAATTGTCAGTTCAGCATTTCAGTCAAAAAAAAAAACAAAAGAGAAAAGTCCACATCATCCCTTATGTGGGTGCACCTCATCATCAGACAGTTCCAAAAATGAACCCTTTGTAAATTTTAAACTTTTCATCTACATGTCCCTGATTTTTTTTTGTGTCATTACTCAATGAAATCCTCACATAACACTACAAAAGAGTTTGTGTTTAATCTTTAAGACAAAAGAACAGCCAAACGTTTGCGGAGAATCTTCACGTCATTTTAAAGCAACATTTTTTTCGTTACAAAAAATATTATTTTTGTTTTAAAAAGAGAGTATTTTTGTTTTCTTTTGAAAGACTTCAACATTATTTTTTATGTTAAGTCCCGGAAAATTTAACATTTGAAAAAAATTTTATTTGTATTTTGATTTTCTGATCTTGGCCATTCTTGAAATAAAAAATGTCTTTATACTTCCATAAGTATGTCCAAAATGTCCTTAACTGTAATTTCAAATTTGCAATTAACATATAATTTTAGGGACAATTAATGGCGTTTTTGGCATAAAAATTCGGGAGAGGCATTTTCTCCTGTTATCAAGTCACCTGTGACATGTACCTAACACGGAGGGTACCAACTAACCTCTTAGGTTCTTTTCTTAATAGGGGATAGGAAGAAACATCAAAACCAGCTCCACAATTATTACCTGTAGCCTCTTACCTGTCTCACTGTCCTTACTGTACCCCAGGGACCTCTAATGGCAGGCTGCTCACTGTCTGGGACTGTCTTTCATTTTCACTCCTTACCTTCAACCCAGTTTACCACCAGCAGAACATTCCACAAAGCATCCTTCATTTCCTCAAGGGACTACAAGTAGAAGAGGAACGATAGATTGTAGCAGTTGGTCAGACAGAGGTTTTATTTAAAAATATACTTATTTGCATAATAACCAATAGCAGCAAATATAAGCAATACAAAGAATTACATACCTTGGGTTGGTTCATGCAGTCCCAGATGACAGTTCCTAAATATCCCAGTTCCATAGTTATTGATTATATATCTTTAATTAAAAAGTGAACAGAATGTTTTCCTGCTGGAGGAAGAGCTCCTTTGAAATTGTCCAGCAGCTAAGCAGATAGCAGGCACAGTTTAAATATCTGTGCCTCCTTTCAAACTGTCTGAAAACCAGAAACTCAATCAAACATTCAGCTGTTTTCAATAAAATGTCAACTGAGCAAAAACTGAAATGAGGCTTGTTGAAAAATGTTCTAATAAAAGGCAACCACTCTCTCCTCCTTGAGCAGTGAGCAACTGGTTTTCTTCAGCTAGAAGATCATGCAGATTCTCAAAACACAGAAATGTTACTATACAAGCTCCATGTTGATTACCCACGGGAATCAAAAGCTGCACTAAGCTGCAAACAGACTGGCTACATACAGTAAAACATTCCAAGGTCCTGCTTTGTCTTTCAGCTTTCCCAGAATACACTTGTTCAGATTGACAATTCTTTTAAGCCTTGGCCATTTAACTGAAATCTATCAGATGATTATGTTAAAGCATTCCTCAATGCAAGAAGCCACGCCAGAATTTTTATTCAATTGTGCAGAATTCTCTAATGTTAACATTAATTTACCTAACTAGTAACACCCCTCGTGCTTTTGTTAATGACTAGTGAGATGTTCCAGTTCATGCACTGTCCTTGTTACATTAAATTAATTAAGCAATGTGATGCTGGTGCCTGGTCTTTCCCCATTATCATCTGATCATTGTGATACACACTGACATAATCATCATCAGACAAACTACATCAATCCACCTTGTCTGCGTCTGTGTATGTATGTGTCCATCTAGCTGCTATGTCTCTGTCATTCCAACAGATTGCAAAAATTTGCAGTAATAAAATGCATTGCATTTGTCATTCCAAAAGTTGGTGCATCACACTGCTTTTACGAATCCCATACCAAATGGCATACAACAGAAGCATATGCCACTTTGTCTCTTTAAAAAGTATTTTATTCCTACAAATGTTTGTGAAACACCATCTGTTGGAAAGACAAATACAATGCATTTTATTGCTACAGGCATTGCAAACTACATTCCAATAAGAGGTGCACTGCAAACGTTAACACTGAGGTCTACGTTGATTATTTAGATTTCAACTCATCTTAGATGGATAGCACAGCTAGTATGTATTTAAATGCTAAGAAAATTGACAACCTCACAATTGTAACGGCCGACCCCTTTCCCAGCCGGCAGCTACACCTCCAAGACGCTGTGGCCTGGATAATTTACTGAGGTTGAATCTAAATATCAAGCCGTACCTCTAACAAATAAACTTTTTCCCTACAATCGATGGTGTAAATACAAGCACAACAGAAAAGCAGATATGTTAAATTAAACTAATTAGTTGTGTTTAAATGAAACAACAAGAAATATGCAAAATAAATAAATAGAAAAAAAAAAAAATATATATATATATATGTAACCCTCCACCACAGCAATAACGTGACACCACCATATATAAATACAACAAAACCTTCCTTGCCCTTTAACATATAACAAACAACAAATAACAACTGTGGTATATGGCCAGCTTGTCATCCCGGCCAATACCCCCAGGCCGCCAGATGGAGCCCTCCCTGCAGTATGGAGGTGCCCCGAAGACCAGCAGGGAGTCATGGACTATGTAGTTTTTATACAAGACCCTGCTGGATATCACAGGGGCCGCAAGAGGGAGCTGCAGGGAGGACCAAAGAATCATTTGTGCCCTATAACCCGGAAGTGCGTCACAGGAAGAGCGACAACAGGAGTGACATGCTTCCAGGGTGAGAAGAAGGACTTGTACCTGACCCGGAAGTGATAAAGAATCACGTGGACTGGGGATTGGGAACACTTCCGGGTCAGGGAGGATAAAAGGACTGTGGGAGCTCCCAGACGGCAAGCTGAGCTGGGTGGAAGGGTGGCAACCCGTCTGGGAGAGGAGGATTGTTTATTGTTATTGATTATTGATTTGTATGAGTATAGTGGAGGAGAGGGTGCTTTGTGCACTGTTGCGAATTAATAAAGTCAACATTTGGACTTTTTCCTGGTGTCTGGAGTCTTGGACAAGGGTTCAAGGGAGCGATACAGCCCTAATCTGTCACACAACAATGAATGATAAACAGAATGAATGATCGTGAATTATAATCCGGTTATAAAAACTGTCCTGCAGACGGATGACTGTACGAGAGATAAGTGAGTTGTTTGAATATCCCGGCAAATGGAGCAACCTCGCCGTGATTCCTCGGAGCGTGGTGGATGATGATCCGACCCCGGGGTCTCTGCAGATGAGGGATGGAAGACAGTCCGGCGGAATGAAAAACAAACTAGGGTAAAAGCGCGTGAACTAGGTGAAAAAACAGCAGGTAAGTTGCTTCGTGGTTCTGAAAAAATGGTCTCCTTCTTTCTCCTCTCCTCTCTCTTCTTTGTTTCCTCCTGATTGCTTAAATAGTCCTGTGCTGGATGTAATTGATTGATAGTTAACAGGTGTTTTCCAGGTTTGGGGCTGCGGTTTCTTTCCATCATCCGCCCCCCTTTGTATTTACAGGGACGACATTTACTGACGCGCACAAACAGCAAACGAGACAATGGAAACAAGACACACTCAGTACTAACATTTGACACTATTACTATGTAACCCCGCTACACAATGATCCGTTGTCCAGGCAAATATATTGAATATAAATTGACAAAATGGATAGAGACTGTGAAGTGAAAAAGGGCACAGAAAAAAAAACATGCAGACCACATAAAAGACTTAGTAGCAATAGCAGCGCTAACCATCATGCAGCCAGGTAACTGCCGGACAATGTGAGGCAGGCAAGAAAACCCATTTTCTACACACCTATTCTTCCATATCAGGATTCTGAGCTTCTTTTATGTTGCTGGCTTCCTTGGTGGCTTTTTCAAGGTTAGTTCTGTTGGGTAGTCCATTCAATGGTGGATGAAGAGCAAAATGCTGCTAAAGCGCTTTCTGATCAGCATAATGACTTGTGTTCAATGTATTCCTAATATTCATTTTTCTTTCTTACTTATTTATTTGATCTTATTTAAAGGAGAAAACAGTACCTGACTTTCCATACCTTTATTCACTAGCTTGTCCTGTACAGCCCTGTTGGCAAAAGCTTGAATGAGAAGTGCAAGCATGCCAAATAAAAAAATAAAAACAAGTGGTTCTCCAATTCTTATACCTTTGCGGTGAGTTCCAGTAACTTTTCAAAACAGTTTTAAAATCCTTCATGAAGCTTAATGTCCGCCTTCCCCAAGAGCAGGGGTTCCTCACTGTGACTGCAGGTTTTCATTCCAACCAGTTTCACCACTGAATAATTCAAACTTACTTCAAACAGAATTTGTTTATGGAGTCTTTTTCTTCTTCTAATTTTGCATTCAGAAATATGTACTATATGACACATCATTGCACATCTGAGGATCACCCTCCAAGCTCTTCCCAAGTATGTGATACCACCCTGGGCCAAGAGAGGGCATTGCCACTAACGGTCTTGTCATTGTCTTCCACTACAGAGCTGCGAAACCATCCAGTAAGGGTAACTGACCCTGCCTCTTCCAGTCCCTGGGCTTCTCTCTCTCTCTCTCTCTCTCTCTCTTTATTGTGCCTACGTGACCCCACGGTAATACCCAAACTATTCTGAAGTGACGTTTGCACTCTTTTGTGTTATTTGTATCTCACACCCTCATACACCTTTATCGTGAAAGCATCCCTTATCTACGATGGAGCATTCGATCAGAAGAAAATATGAAGCTGGTTTTAAATTAAACGTTGCTGAAGTAACAAAAGAAATTGGTAACTGCGCTGCTGCAACAAAATTCGATGCGTCTGAGAAACTGATGCGAGATTGGAGGAGGCAAGAAGATGTAAAAAAAAAATTTAAGTGTCTTTTTGAACGGGCATATAAGTCGGGGTCTGATTTTATGATTGATTTTTCGGGTTTCAAGACCCGACTTATATACGACTTATATACTTATATATACAAAACCCGAGTATATACGGTATTTATTGAAAAATCAATGCAATTCAAACTGAATTCCTATCATTTTCAATCTTTACAAATTACAAGGTGCTGTTTATTGAGTACAAGACCTCTGTAGCTGTGTCTTTCACATGTTCCCAAACTCAAGCAGCTACTGAGTTAGCAAGATAGATCTCAGCATGAGTCGAACGCGTAACAAAAGAAATTTCTCAATCCAATGAAATTCGTTTTAAATGGTTTAGTGAAAATTTAAAGCAAAACAATTCACACAAAAATAGATGAAAAAGTTATTACACAAGCAGAATAAAAGGCATAAAAGGAAAAATGTTTCCTCTGCAAACATAGTTTTTTCTTGTTAAACTTCAGTTACTCTCTATATTTAAAGGTTGTGTTATTTCTCAATGGCAGACTTACATATGCTTTACTTAATACATACAGTACGTTCTATACGTACTGCACATTCAATATGGACAATACGTTCAATATGATATGATTTGAAAACCATTTGCACTCCATGCCTTACCAACCGCAAGGCAGATCACAAACTGGGACTAATCTGTAGTCAGAGAGACAAGAATAATTTGAATATTTCATTTCAATTTAGAACCTCCCATAGACTATGCACTACTATATAGACCAGTGGCTCCCAAACTCCATCCTGGGGACCCACTCACCTGGCTGCAGGTTTTTGTTCCAACCAGATTCACAATCGGTGATAATAATCGATAACCGCTAATCTCATTTCATTAGCTGGTCATTTTTACTCTTCTCTTATTCTGCATTCAAAAAAACACAACAGTATGGTTTTTACATTTATAAGACATTTAGAAATGTATATATCTTTTAAAGCTATAAATGCTTAGCTCTCTTTTGTTGTTTTTCTGCTATTTTCCCCTTTCCCTGTGTAGTTTGCTCCCTTCATTTTAATTGTAATAGTGACAATTAACAGCCAGCATAGCAGACACCCAGGATGATGAAAGCAGCAACGACTTCAGTGTCAGACTTGCTAATTAGTACATAATCAGTTAAATAACCAGAACACCTGGAAACGCAGAATGAAAATTAGGTTGAAAATACTGTTAACGACTTAAACAAAAACTACATATTTCCCATATAACTGCTTATTACATTTTAATAAAAATCTACCAGTAGATTGTAATGTAATTTTTACATTGACTCCAAAACACAGAAACTGGGAAATAATGACTCACTTAATTAGGCTAAGAGTCCAATTAAAAACAGGATCAAGTTTGGAAACCACTGATACAGACAAACATTTTAACATAACTAAGAAAATACTTCTATCAATTTAACATAACCTAAATAACTAACAAATGGCTCTTACAACTATCTACTGTTCACTGTATCTCTTGCTACTCTGGCAATTTACACTGCTTTGATTTACATGCTCCCTTTCTTTTTGAGTACCGTACAACGATCATCTATCTTCATTACGTTCTGCCAAAATGTTTAGGTGACATATTGGAAATGAAATGAAAGGAGTTGTAAAGCATGATGCCATATCTTTGATAGTTAGATTTATGTAGTAAAAGGAGACATTTCCTTCTATCTCCAGCTTCTAATATAGAGTT
The DNA here is from genome assembly GCA_026402145.1 of Polypterus bichir lapradei. Classification (NCBI taxonomy): domain Eukaryota; kingdom Metazoa; phylum Chordata; class Cladistia; order Polypteriformes; family Polypteridae; genus Polypterus; species Polypterus bichir. Next base: position 3,725,240 of record JANRMT010062842.1, on the reverse strand, counting down.
ATATTTGTTTGGGTCTTTAAGCAAATTGGATACATGGCTCATCTCTCTTATTCCTTTTAGATGGCACAGAAGAAAATGAGTTGAGGTATTTTAAATGTACACTACATCAAATTCCTTCTCCGTGTTTGAAGGTGGCATGTTGTGGTGGTCCTGTATATCATCTGTAGCAAGGAACAGAGATATTATTTTTGTGTATTTAGTTATAGGCAATTTGTGGGGACCACATGAACAACTGATTGCCAGTAAAGTAATATTTCTGGTAAGATATAGTTTAGTGTTCTTTATTCTATGGATGAATTTACATGCCGTGCAATAAACCATAGACTTGGTTCATTTTTAGTAAACAGAATAGAACCACAATGCTAAGGACACTGAAAAAGGCCGATTAACTTAGAGTACAGGGTACCTAAATGATGTGGAAGGTTTCTAACATGGATATCACATGGCCCACTTTCTTCACTTATATTCTGGGACCAGTAGTGAAGTATTTTTCTGTTCAATTTGGTACAATGGATGTAATGTACATTAGTAGGTCCTCTTTCCCTCTGCCATTGTTATGCATGTGGTGGAAAAAAAGGCAAAAATCAGCTGAATCAGAAGATGAAAAGAATTGACGAGCTCAGAATCAGGAAGGGGTCAAAGGTACCAAGTTCTGAGCCAAAATGGGCTTCAAAATTCAACGTCAAAAAGTTCTTAATGACAATTAAGAATGATCCACCCACATTATACTAATCGCACTGACAGCAATATCTCTTGCAGCTAAAAAGACATTGCATCCAACCCCATCATCAGGTGGAAGTAACAGGGGGCCTGTAACTGGCAACAACAGAGCCACAATCATGCAGAAGTAACACAAAACGGTGCCCCTCAAGAATAGAAAATGACAACGTGATGACAACACCATAATAATGTTAAAATTTCATATCTGTATGAAATTAGAACAGGAATAAATTCTGTACAATCCAAAACCGTAAATTAATGGCAATCACGATTCATTACTTGGTGCTCCATTAATCAGCTATTTGGTTAAAGTTGCAAATTTAACTACTGTATATGCTCACGTATAAGTCGGGTCTTGAAACCCAAAAAATAGATCATAAAATCAGACCCCGGCTTATTCGCACATTCAAAAATGCGACGCTTAAATTTTTTTTTTTTTTACATCTTCTTGCCTCCAATCTCGCATCACTTTCTCAGACGCATCGAATTTTGTTGCAGCAGAGCAGTTACCAATTTCTTTCGCTACTTCAATAACTTTTTATTTAAAACAAGCTTCATATTTTCTTCTGATTGAACGCTCCATCGTAGATAAGGGATGCTCTTACGATAAAGGTGTAGGAGGGTGTGAGATACAAAAAGCACAAATCAGTGTAAATGTTGCTTCTGAATAGTTCGGGTATTACCGTGGGGTCACGTGGGCTCAATAGACAGAGAGAGAGAGATAGAGAGATTAGGAGCATGCGCTGATACCGCGTATTGCCGCACCCACATAGAAAAAAAAGGCAGTGTACTCCGTGATTACTCTCTCAGGTTTGAGTATTCCACATTCGACTTATACAACCAACATAAAATACCAGAAATTATACTGTAAAATCAAGTCCCAACTTATCCGTGGGAGAACTTATCCGTGAGTATATATGGTATGTGGTGTTCCTTAAAGTGTTTGGTAATTTAATGTTTGTCTTTAGTTTACTAATAAACTACCATTCTGGTGAGCCCACAGAATAGTAGAGATATCACATATTAAAAATATTGTCTTTACTCAATGTTTATTCTCATTCTTCCTACTTACCATCTATTTGAAGAAGTACCTTCAACTGCATTGTTCTTCGATAGTAACTAATTCTGACTGCCCAATTACCTTCATGCATTTTGATGTACCCAGAATCCCACAGAACTCTTTATTAGTTCACCTAGTTGTACATTGTTAATACACTGTGACTGAAATTAGGTTTGTCTTACTGCCTGCATTCACTCAAATATCAATGGACGAGTTTACAACTCCATTGTGTACGTGACTCATGTATGATTAATATTAATTTACACTGTGGTTGTGAAGATACTAATCTGAAGAAAAAAAAGGATAGCTGTGTACCCAAGAAGCAATGTAAAGCTAGAAAGCAGGTATTATTAAACATTATTAAAAATAATAATTACCCAAGAGCCACCACCTTTTCAACCAGTTACAGGGCTCTGACTTGAACATAGTTGGATTGCTCATTAAGAGAGCCACTGAATCAGCCCGAGCAACGCTTAATGGAATTTGTGGTGGCCAGTGCCTGAAGTCGATACACCTAAATGCTTGCACCTAATGGAGGGCTTCCACTCTGAGTTTCAGGCATTGCAACGCACTAAAATGCAATCAAAAAGGTGCTCTTGGAGTTTCAAGTGGAACATTAACAATTGCCTGAAGAAGCGTGAGGAGAAGTCCCCCTAGGAGTTTCAAGTGGTGTGATATACTTTAATGTGATTGAGGAGTGGCAGGGGTGTCTCTCTTAGACCTTAGATTGGTGTAATACACCAAAAGTCAATTGTAGAACAGGGGGGGCCCCATTGGAGTTACGCTGACAATTAAAGCTGTTTTGGATAGAAACCAGTACACATGAAAAAAGCATCGGTACACACTAAACACTACAGGTACGCAACTGTAAAGAACAGAAAATAAACAAACAAATGAATAAAATATAATCCATGCTTAATGGTTTATATGAAAGTAGCAATAAATAAGGTAAGTGGTGTTCCTCTGTTTTATGTACCATGTTTTCTCAATCTAAATATCCTCATTAAACATTCTAATGTTAAACAGTCTAATCTTAAATATAGACTGAGCATGCAATGCCAAAAACGTGTCTCTACATAATCTCTAAAATTAAAGTATTAAATTATTAAACTAAAATGAAAGCAAAAAATATCTGAACAAATAACAATTCTTATTTTTTCAGTGTTGTTTTTGTTGTTTATGTATACGACATTTAGCCCAAAATGTCTACTACATTCCACAATTGTATAGTGAAAGGCCTTCACTATTACTACAGTGCCCCCTGTTAGTTTTACAAAGCACCCCATTGACAGACTAAACAATGCACATTCGATTGACATATACCTCACAATAGGATGGCATTAATTATTTTCATCTCTTTTTATCATCCTTAACAGCCACAAGTTGTTATTTTTAAATAGCTTCATCCTTTTAATATCTGTGAAAAGCCTGTTTGACCTTTTTCTGCTTTTTCTTATTATAACAGAATCATTTGCTCATCTAATACATCTGAAATTAATTCCACTTCAGATGTAACATTTCAATGATTCAATCTTAGCTTCTTGACACCACTTTCACTATAAAGACTTACTCATTATAATGCAGGGCCAATAAAGTTCTGCGACACAATTATATCATCCTTTTTAATCAAGATTATTCATTCATTTATTTCAGTATCCTTGGCATAACTTTTCTTCTGATTAATTCTATAGGTGTAGAATTATTGTGTGGTACTAAAGAAGATACGTATTTATATTTCCATTTATTATTTAATTAAAATCACTGTTGTTTTTTGACCTTTTTTTTAATTAGAAATATGTTGTGCTGCTTTTTATAATGTTGCTGCAAACCTACAGGTAATAGCTTAATAAAGGTATGTGTGAGGTTTGTATTGTTACAATGGTAATCTACATAACAAATCATTTCTTTTCATACAAAGGTATGTCATTTTCACTGACCATGTGCTTATTTTAGCATCAATGCAGTCCCTTTCAGGTGACAATGGTTTGTCATTAGTAGACCTCTAGTGTGAATCTAACATACAATTACAGTTTACAAGGTGAGAAAGAAGATGCCAATGAAGTGCCAACACCAGCATTAACAACATGACATTGCGTTGCAACTGCAAATTTAGAGCAAGCACTTATGGAAAAGCCATCTGAATTACTAGAATCTTATTTCAGGAGATGCTCATTGTCTGTAAGTTTGGCTAAAGAATTTCCAACATATTCATTTATTTTGTTTTTACACTCTTCATTTGTTTTTATATCATCCTTATATCTGTGTGAGCCTTCTCAAGGGTATCTCAATTTCTGCACTAATGTGTCTAGTGTGAGTGAGAGTGCCCAGAGATTGATAGTTAAATCATTACGTGCTCTGGTTAGATGAAAAAATAAAATACATAAAGGCACAATGCTAAACCATAAGTTGAAAGAGAAGGCAAAAGTATAAATGTGCTGGGGTCAAAGTCAGAAGATCAAGAGAAAACCCAATATGTACATCAAAAGTCTTTGTTAAGAATATAACAATACAATTGTTTTGATAGCTAATGTATTATTTGTCATTAGCTACCGCACAAATTTGTTTTTCTAAATCCAAATCCTCAGAGGAGATGTTAAATATCAGTCAGTCAGTTACATAGCTTTCAGCCATTATGAGTTGACACTGGATGCCATTATACTGCTGGTAAAAGTGACTCAATTCCAGTTTTTGGTTTTTATTCAGTTTTTCATTTTGACTGTTTAAATAAATTTTGCAAGAGAATAAAATCTGATATGACTATACACCGATATCTGTCCTGAATTGGCAAAATTTAAAAATGCGTCAGAAATCAGATGGATGTGACCTAATAGACAACCATGAATTCCAGCTACATGCAGACCACAAATGATGACTGCAAATTTGTCAGCTCACAATGGCAAGTACTCAGATGCTTTGAGTGGAATCATCAGTGCTGGATCTGCAGGTAGAAACGCGAGAGAGGAGCAAAACAGCAAGTCTGTACTGGAAACATAGTATATGCCTTTCAGAAAACATAGGGAAAATTGGCTGAACTAGCAGACTTTCTTTCATTTTGCAATTTACGTTTCACTAAAAAAGATTGAATTTTTGTCACGAGTGAAAAATAAGTTATTAATTAACAGAAGTATAAACAAGTATTGTGAGAGAATAATTTAGAGGTAACAATAGTTAAGCATTTATGTAGTTAAGTAGAAATGTCATAAAGAGACTGCTGAAATGATCAAGTAAACAAGCAGAATTTTCAGGGGGAATGGTTCAAGAAACTGGCTGATGCCATGTTCTTTCATTCACCTAGTAACACTTGCTAGTTGGCACGAATGCAGTTTTCATAATAGATTAAGAGCTCAATTCAAGTGATATTGAAGAACTAGTGTATAATGAAAGAGAGACTTTTATTTTAGGTTGGTTGTGCTCTATGCTAAAACACCTCATGTCTTTTAATCAATAAGAATATGATATTTACCGTATATACTCGCGTATATGTCGAAAATCAATCATAAAATCAGACCCCGACTTATACGCCCATTCAAAAATGCAACAATTAATTTTTTTTTTTTTACATCTTCTTCTTGCCTCCTCCAATCTTGCACCAGTTTCTCAGACACATTGAATTTTGTTGCAGGTGTGCGTTAGTATATCATAATCTCTTGGACCAGTAGCGTGAGTTTTCGGCTTTTGAGTTATACGACCAACATTATAAAATACTGGAAATTATACAGTAAAATCAAGCCCCGACTTATCCGTGGGAGAACTTATCTGTGAGTATATACGGTAATCATTAATTTAGTATTGTTATGCAAATTCAGCTGTCTATAAATATAACCCTGTATCTGCATTCTCTGATCATTCTGACCATGCTGTAACAGACTGCTGTAATGGATGCTCCCTCTAAGGCATTTGCTAAGGAGTAATTAAATGACGAAATGGACAGATTTTTTCCTGCCTGATTACTGACTCAATAAAGTTTTATCAGACTTGTCCTGGTTGTGGATAAGTTTATTTCTTTAATTAAAATGTTGATTTCTACCACAATATCTTAAAGGGTAACTTTCTATCTATACTATCAGCCTACCAGGTATATTACAGTGACAGTGACAACATTTATTATAATCATGCCATGCAGCCTTATAAAAATATAAATTAAATTTAGGCCCTGAAATGAAATGACTAGCTTAATAAAATCACAAAATACAATAAAACTGAAGTATATCATTATTTAAACATGTTTACTGTATCCTAGTCTACTTATGCAAAGAACACAGTATCACCATCCAATCAATTTGCCACATCAGAGTTCTTCTAGTGAGAAGCCGACTATGGAGAACTTTTTCAACATGCCTGGAGTGAATGTGAAGAATGTAATTAGCCAAGTCACAGGTTGGGGTGAATAACCCAGGATGATATTTGCTGATTATTAAAGTAATTTTGTTGCAAGACCATTTGAGAGATGCTTATAGTTTGAATTAAATCAGCCACTAGCAATGCATTCAATGCCTAAATCTGCAGTTCTGCTACGGCGTGCCAGGGTGCAGGTATGGCAGATCTTGCAGTAAAATTGGGGTGGAAACCAGGTTGTCCTGTGTTAATTCAACAGAAAACACTTTGCTGCTTAAGGCATCTTGCCCTCAGGCTTACAAAAAAAAAAAAGAAAAAAGTTCAGCTTTAGCTGTGGGATCGGGGTCTGTTTGCTCAGGAGCTCCATCCAGCATGTCGCCCTTGCCAAAAAGACACCTCCTTCCAAACAGCCAGGGTTCTTATGGTCGGGAAACCGGAAGCAGTGGGACTAAGTGCTGGATGGTTTCTCAGTGCTGCAGGAAGAGAAGGAGAAGGCGATGTTAGTGACAGAAACCCCTCTCATCCCAGCAGTTACATACCTTGATCGAGCCAGTGAGGAGATCCCCCGATGAGCATTCATCACACTGTGCTGATCATGTCATTTTATTTTGCTGTGTTTGCGTCTCTTACACTGGGCTTCCATATTGGCTATCAAACACACAACATTGGCTTATATTAGTTTGACCCGACTTTCTTTTTTCCTTTTCATGGGGCATGGTCAGATAGCTTGATAGAACTTTACAAGTGACTAAAGTTGTTTTATATTATTTGTTTAATGAGAGTTTTTCTACTTCCGTTCTTTTCTGCTACATGCCACACATGTACAATGATATAGTAAAGCATATGGTAAAATATTACAGGAAAGGCTAATTACACTTGAACATCATTTTTTAATGGGACTGTGGAATAATGTTGAAGGCCTCTTTTATAACTGTGTCACTTTGAAAATAATAAACAGTACTTAACAGGTAAAAACAGTTTTTCCTGTAATTTGTCTTTACAAAAAATAATTAGGAATAAGATTTATAAAAGCTGTGCGAAATATGTCACAGTCTGAGCAATAAGGGTTTTAATATTTCAATATTTCAATCAATGACAAGCAAATAATGAAGAGGTATTTGGGGTACTGTTCATTGCCAAGTTTTGCATGATGGTTTTCTAATTTTTTTTGACTTGTAGTACCCTTATAAATTGTGTCATACTTTGCACTTGTAAGAAAGAAGTGATAATTTAAATTATGAACACAACATACTGCACAGTTCCACATTTAGAGTACATTTCTTGCCACTTCTCTTACAACACCAGCACTTAAAGGTTTGAGTCTCTTGTGATTTTGAAAAGTGTGTTTGACATTGTAGTTAAATTTATTCAACAAAGACTCTATTTTTTATAGAGTCACTGAGGAACAGTGCATTTTAAGTCTCCAGGGCTTAGAAACGTTAAATATATTATTTTTCATACAGCGTCTCTTTTTGACAGACATTTGATTAAATTCATAGCAATGCCTGATTATGCGAAAATGTAAACGACAGCACTGCGCGTATTGAGGATGTGGTGTGCTGCAGGTTATGAGCGGAATGGATGTAGTCTGGGCGATAATTAAAACTCCCCGTGTGCTCCGTCAGACACTTACTTAAGCAGATCTGCAGAGATTAAGCACATTTATTTGTCAGCGTGTAGCCGATCAAAGTTGAAGAGCATTTGTAGCGCATGTAGCTTTTGTCATCACGTTCTGCATGTTTTAAACAACAGGCAGTAATACTAAATCATTCAGAGTGTAAAATTTACTGTCAGACTTACCATATCTTAGCCATTGTGCCTATCAAAGATGGTAAGGGCAGCCCAGACAATCTTTCCACAAACTTGGATTTAGAGAAATGTTAGTCACTACGCTGGTACAGAATGATTTTCCCCACACGATTTTTTACATTTTAAAAAAGTTGTTTGCCTAAACTTAACTAAAGTTAGGCTTGCCCTTCATGACTGCCTGGACAATTGTGTGTAATGGAGTGTCCAACTGGAAAGATGTTACCAGGGTCAAGAGTACCAAAAGAATGGCACAGAAAATTCCACAGGTCGGATGAACATCTCAGTGTGCCACAGTGAGAAGAAATGGGATACCATAGGATTGTTGGTCATGTTATGCACTGTACCCCAGAAGTGAAAAACTCAAGAGTCATAAGAGCAAGAAAATGAGGATGGAACCCTGTAAAGAAATGTTGTGTACTCCTTACACAGTGGATGTAAGAGTATTAGAATCCCCTGAATACATTTGAGTTTGTGTTTATTACATGTATTTATACTATTTTATATCATCACCGTGTTATCTGATTTATTTATAGGCACCACCATTTTACACGACTGCAGCAATGCTGTTTGTGATTTCCACTCTCCATTGGTAGGCATGTAAGCATCGTCTTCACAACGTGTGACATCACCATGTGTTTTCTATTTAAAGACAGTAGCATACATTCATATACTGTATGTAATCTCTCCTATAGTTGTACAGTCAGTTGCTGTGAATCTCCATTTTATTTTATTTTCACTTGACACTCCCCGAGAGAGAGAAATAAAAAATAAGAAATGAATAAATAATAAATGAAACCAGGAACCAACGACTGAGGTTTATACCCATATATTCTGTACAAAGAACACATAGCAATTTTGAAGAAATAGAAAAAAATATGTAAAATACAAATATAACAATAAATAGTAATTATTAACCCTGTTATATAGAAATCCATTTGCAGGTTGAAAAACTTTTTGCAATATGTTTTTTTAGGAGTAGTTTGACATATCAATCACACTTCAATTAGTAACTTTTTTTTTTTGTCAGCTACTCACATCTGAGAATTAGTCTGGCCCGCTTTGTGACCTTCAACTGTGACCCTGAGAGTAGTTTGGCTCACCCCTTACATTGGATATTTGGCTAATAGATATATACTAGAAACTTTTAAAATTGTCAGAAAAAAAATTGAAATGTAGAGATGTCAGGTAATTGAAAGGAACTACTCTGGGCATCTCTGTCATAGGAGGTTTTGTTTTGCCGCATCACTTATGTATTAGAGGCTAAGCGAGTGACTCTTTCTTTGGACGTTTCGCATTGCCGACGTGCTGGCCTTGCTTGTGTATTCTCAGAGGTGGAGCCCTTACCCCGACTCCACCTCTCACTTCCAGACCGGACAGACAGACACACACACTTCCACGTGTAGATGTTTATATATAAGATATTTTTTAATCCATCTCTCATTTCCTTTCCTGATTATACTGAGATCATAACGCAACACAGCAGGCAACACAAGCAGTTCCTCTTTATACATACAGACAAAGAAGGACCATGTAGATTTTCCAAAATGCATAGAAGAACCTCCAGGCTGACAGATGGTTGCCCAAAGTTCCCTTCTGAGAGAATCTGTGATCAGGCTGTCCATTTATGGAAGAGATCAGGGAGGACTGACATGTGTGGAGTTATTCTTCTACCTGACTGGCTGGACCAGCAAATGATTCTAGACCTGAAGAACTGGGAATGTGTTGCTTTTTTAAGGAAACATAATTGGAACATTTCTAAGGTGACCAAGAGCTTACTGGGGGGTTGTTATGTACAGTCCTAGTTTGGTATCACTGTAGTCAAAGAAGAGCCACGATTGAATCCAAAAATGATTGCAGGTTAGGAGGCAATGGGTTCTAAGGGTCTAGTGTAACTTGGAGTGTTGGGACAAAGGCTCTTTGGTGAGAGGAAAAAGCCAAGGTCAGGTCAAGAGAGGAGGGCTGCTGGTGGTGCTAGAGACAGTTGGACAAATTGGCAAGCCACAATGTTGGGTAGACTGGAGATTTCAAAGTGCAAGTTGCGACGTCCAATGGGGCAGCAAGGTTTTTGGTTAACTTTAGTTTGTTACTTTCTGCTCTCTATTTGGGAGATATTCTCATGTGTGTTTGTGCTGAAAAGTACAATTGTGGATATCTTTGGCACCCTTGACATTATTACAGGTATGAAGAAATGCCATTAGAATGTATTTCTGTTACCCCAACATGACTAAATCATTGGTTATATGACATACCGTAGATCCCGGAATACAAGCCAAGAATTTCGTCCTAGATTTTTGGCTTGGAGTTTGGGGGTCGGTTTATACAACAAGTATCATTTCAGATTCAAGATTTCCAGCGCAATGCCGGTTTTGCCGATGAATACGGAAGTAAATAATGACGAAACCACAGAGCCATCTTTCAGATGAAGAAGTAACTTTGCATGCCGGTACTTTAAATTAAATAAAGAATTTATTCAAAAAAGTGTTTTAGTTGTGATTTTATTAATAAAATTTATAATAAATTATCGGGAAGTTTAAAATACAATTTTTTATTTTGATTTACGATCCACATCTTGCGTTACGAAACGGATGCGGTCACGTGTATCCGCTTGCGCGATTGTAAACAAACAATCGAGAGCGTTAGTAGCGTCAGTCAGAGCCCAGATACATGTGTTTGTGGATGTAATTTCGAAACGAAGATGGACATTGTGTGGAAATATCTCCTCCTCCTCCCTTCCTGCAGCCCAAAGATGTCAAATTAAATGGTGAGTACAGTATGAAGTTGTTTCTAGAATAGAATGCCTTTTACTGTCACTATACGCATCTACAATGAGATTAAAAGCAGCTCCTTCAGTGCAGAAAAAAGTTCTGTATAGGGCTTGTATGGTTGTTTTTTAGCCTTAACATAACGCCCTATCTGCGGCCCCGCTTCTGCTTTCTTTCCCTCCTCCGTCTGTGTCGTCTCCTAGACCCGACAACAATCCACAAAGAGCCCGCTGGTCTCGCTATGTTGTCTGGGATGTTGTGCGTGTGATGAAAAACACTCAAAACCTATGTCTGGCTCTGGACACCGATGTCTATAAGGTTCTGAATGGTGTAGCGGATGTTCGCCGAACCGATCGTGCACAAACAAGGACAAAAAAAGAGTACAAAAACAACAAAAAAGTGCGCTGAAAAGGAGAGCCTTGATCCGCTGCGACCATGCGCGCCGCCATGCTCCTAGCCTAATCGAAGTAGGCTAGGCACTTTTTATAACTTTTTGGTTAGTACATTAGAAAAATTATTGGTGTTTTTTATTATGAAAAGGTTAAGTAAGTGTTGCAATGGGAGGTTCGGAACGCATTATGGGTTAGCCTTTGCGAACGAATTAAGTTCGTAAGTCAAGGGTCTACTGTATTGCGTATTTAAGTTAATCAAATTTATAACAAGTCTCTGGAAATCCACCCGCCGATGTACCGTATTTGCGTATATAGTTTCAACACAAAGGTTCCAATTTACCAAACTTCTCCGCAATCACTTCCTGGTTTCCATCAAAAATGCCGGCAGTCTCAAATTCTCGCCGATAAACATTATAAATATACCCGAAGAGACACTTTTAAGGAAATTTAGAAAGTTTTGCTTGGAGAAGTGGGTCGGCTTAAATACCGGTCATCAGCAAATACATGTAATTTAGTAGGTAGAGAAGGGGATCGGCTAATATACTGGGTTGGCTTGTATTCCGGGATCTACGGTAAGTAAAAGGGAAAAAATAAAGTAAAAAGCCATTTCTTCTTTTGTTAGAGTATTATGTTTACTTGTCATTGTTTTATTCATGAGGATTTCAGCCTCAGACATAGTAATTTTTTTTAATCCTTAGTCCTTAATTTTTAAAGGCGAATTTTTCTCACTTTTCAGTCAATTTTGTAGGTGTTCTTGTCATATGTAGTCCCACTGTCTTGTGGTTTTAGGTTGATTCCATCAAAATATATAATACCAGCAACAGCGTACTGCACGATAATGTGCAGTGAATACACTTGACTTGAGCATTCCTAGTTTTCATACTTTTTCTCTGTCTCTGTTTAGCATTCATTTGCTCAGAGGTTGATGCGCTTGTTGCTTCCTGAGCAGCTCTTCTTTTCTCCACCCTAGCAGTCCACGGCTTCTCTTCTTTTTTTGGCATCTGTTCACATTAAAACTGATTAAGTTAGTTTTTGTGTTGCAATTACGTAGTACGTTTTCTTTGATTTTTCGCTTCTCTTCTTTTTTTGGCATCTGTTCACATTAAAACTGATTAAGTTAGTTTTTGTGTTGCAATTACGTAGTACGTTTTCTTTGATTTTTCACTTAAGCTGGCACTTAAGTCTTCAATCTGACTCAAGAATGATTAGCGAAGGTGGTAGGGAATGAGAACGGCGCCCATACGCATGCGCTGCACAGCCAACCTGCTGTGAGCTGCCGAGAGTTGATTCTACAATAAAATAAAATAAAAATAAAAAGAGTAATAAAAATCATCACCCGAAAGCGGACAGTAGACGTCATGTAGCATATGTGTACCAAATTTCAAGTCAATAGGTGAAAAGGTTTGTGAGCTACAGGTGATTTAAAATCTTGGTCAGACAAACGAACAGCCACGGTAGCTTATTATATAAGAAGATAACAGATTCACAGAGGACAAGGTAAAAGGCTGGGGCCTGGGTCAGAATCCCAGTTTAAATTAGAACTTGTTAAAGGTGACGCAAAGTACAGTATTAGAGCACTCCTTTAGATACAGGACTGAGAATGAATGCCGATGTCAGGTTTGCGTTGTCCTTGTAGAGCATTCTGGGCAGAAGGGGCGGAGCTTCTGGAGGTAGGGAAGAAGTGGCGTCAGGCATCATCAGTGGCAAATGGCATTAGGAGTTGCTTTACACACTTCAGTGCCCACCCAGGTATTTACCTAAGTAGAGCTCTCAAATCATTTCCATAGTGTTTGCACATGACAGTATATGTACACTTTAAAGTCACACCTCGAATCGAACAAATCTTACTGAACGAGTGATAATAAAATCACACAAATCAATCAAATTTACTGAATGCTCACTTTTCACGTCTTAAGTCAGCTCACTGGCAAAAAGTAATACAAAAACTTTAGTTATGCTCAGATCATATGTAGTTTTTTGTGTTTCTGCTGAACAGATAATAGAAGGGTTAATTTCAAATTAAGGTCTGATGGTTTATCTTATCAAATAAATACCTATTCTATTTTTAGAGTAACTATTAAAATAACATAAGAAAATGGATAATCTCACTTTTTCTATTTTTCATTTTGTAATAATATAAGAACATAAGAAACTTGACAAACAAACTGAGACCATTCAGTCCATTAAGCCCGTTTGTTTAGCTAATAGCTAAGCTGTTCCAATTTCTCATCCAGATTTTTCTTAAAGGTTCTCAAGGTTTCTGCTTCAACTACATGTCTCAGTAGTTTGTTCCAAAGTCCCATAACTCTTCATGTAAAGAAGTACTTCCCCTTAATTTTCACTGATTTCCTCAAGTACGTGATTCACCCGTAAGTCAAAAGAAGGGTGCTGGATCTACTTCATCAACACCTTTGAGTATTTTAAATACCCGGATTAGGTCCCCACACAGTCTTCTATGCTTGAGACTAAACAGATTTAATTCTCTGAGTCTGTCAGAGTAGGACATGTCTTTACATCCTTGGTTTCTCTCCTCTGCACAGCTTCAAGTCCTCTTGTGATTTTCTTGTACTGTGGTGACCAGAACTGCACACAATACTCCAAATGCAGTCTTACTAGTGCATTATATACTTTGAGCATAACATCCCTTGACATTCAACAATTTTTTTTATAATACAAAATATATCAACATACTTGTATGTCAACACAGAGCCCTAAATCCTTTTCAAATGTTGTTTCCTGTATATCAGTGTTTCCCATCTTGTATTTATAAATGATGTTCCTATGGCCCATGTGCAGGACTTTGCATGCTTCCACAATAATCTGCATTTTCCAAATGTTCATCCAGTTCTGAAGGTTGTCCATGTCTTTTTGAATTCTTTTTGCTGCCTCCTCAGTGTTTGCCGTTGTGATGGGGAGGGTCAGTTCCACACTACTGGTTTCCTTTAGGAGCCTCTGGAACCCGCATCACCTGTACTGTAACCAAAGGATGAGCCGAGCAAATGAAGACACCACACAAAGCAAGGGCAAATTGTGAAAAGTGCTCCAGTGCTTTTATTAGAAGACATCAAACAAAGAGTGTTCAAAAAGTCAAGTGTAAAGTTCAATAAATAATCTGATATGAGAAGTAAATGTGGAGGTTAAAACCCAAATAAATAATCATTTTAAAAGTCGAGGTTAAAAACATGGGTAGATGACTGTCTTTTGAAATCAAGTCCCCAGTGCATCCCTGTAATACAGACGTCTCCTCTGCCCTGGGAGCAAAGGAGTCGCCCTGCCGACAGACACAGCCAGCCTTCCACTGGTATGGGTCCCTACCGTTCTATGGCTACAACAAGGCTGCCACTCCAGACCTAGGCTCTCCTAGGCCATGGGACTCACACTAGGGCTCCCACTCTGAGCTTCTTCGCCTCCTGCTGCCTTCTCAGACTTACATGGCAAGTCTCCCTTTTCAACACCATATTGCTCTGACTCTCTGAATTGCGCAGCCAGAGTGATCACTTTTTCAACCCCTGGGCATCAGTCACAGATTCCCCTCAAGGGGCTCTACTTCCTGGCTGCCTGTCCTTTCTCTCGCTCGAGCTGCTCACTTGCTCACACTCCAGCTCTCTCTCCAGTCTTCCTGCCTGCTTTTCACTTTCTTTGCTTTGACCTCCTCTTGTCTCTCTTCTAACTTTTTTTTTTTGGTCAGTTTCTTATGCCGGCTCTCCTTATCTATCTCTGTGAGGTGCAGCACCTCCCTCTTGCAATGCAGAAAGTTGATGAGGCAATTGGGACAAACCGCACCCCCCACATGCAGGTGTGCTTTGCCCCAATTACCTCATTAGATCAAGCTGAGAACCTGCCAACCTACAGCTACCCCTCCAAATTTAGTGTCATCTGCAAATATGACAAGTTTACTAACTATGCCAGAATCAATGTCATTAATATAAACCAGAAAAAGTAAAGGTCTAAGTACACACCCCTGAGGGACTCTAATGATGACCTTACTCTATATGAAGCATTCTTTTCTTATCCTACAAGTTAACCAACTTGAGAACCCATTTTGGTTACCTCTGATGTCTTTAGTGTGGGGCATGATCAAAGGCTTTTTGAAAGCTTATGTAAATCATTTCATACCATTTGTCTTCATCAATTATTCTGGTTGCCTCTTCAAAGATATCTAAGAGATTGGTCTGGTAGGACCTTCATCTTATAAACCCATGCTGTCTGCTATGTTGTTTAGGTAATTTTCTATTTTTTTTATTTTACTTTCCATAATTGTGCATGGTACAAAAGTAAAACTTATTGGTCTGTAATTACAAGGATCCATTTTGTCTCCCTTCTTAAAGACTGGAGCAGGGTTGCCAGATTTCCAGAATCACAGATTGGGACACCCACCATTTTGAGTGACCAAGAGAAAGATGTTAAGAAACTAAGGAAGACAAGAAAATAGATAATTTTAATTAAATTATAATTATATGCTTAGATTATAAATGTTTATATATCTATAAGTATATGTAAATAAGTACATATATTGAAAAGAGCATATTTAAAATAGACACAGAATAATAGCAATAGTACATTTTGAACAATCATTTGCAGGAATCGCAGTTATTATATATTCATTATATGCAATCACATGTTGATTACATACATTCACAGGAATTACACCTTTATTTAAATACAATACATTATACAATCATAACACTGTTATTACAAGTATTTTTAACAGCTTTTAGCTTGTTTGAAAAATTTGTTCACCATCTTTGGTCGACACAAATTTTCTTTATATTGTAATTAAAATTTTGTTTGATCATTAATTCATCTACAGTCTTTAACAATAATTTGTTTCCATCCTTTCTCCAGGCTGCACTCATTAGACTAAATATTCTTTCACAAATTGCATTGGAATGTGGAATTGAGAGTATGCGAGCCATGATTTTATACAAACTATTGCAAGCGGGATGATCTTTAAAAAATATTATTCATTTCTCATCTATTTTTTTTCTTGTTTGCTTCAATCATATTCAGTACACATTTGTTTAATAAA
>JANRMT010062842.1:3647035-3704133 GCA_026402145.1 Polypterus bichir lapradei | reverse complement strand
CAACAAACTAAATTCATTATAAATTTTTATAGTGATTGACTCTATATCATAAGTTAAAGTTTGTGCGGCTTTTTACCAGTATTGTGTGGTATATGACAATCACACCCAATTCCAATTATATTTGAAATAAGGTCTTTTAAATTCTGTAAAGACGCCTTGGTTTTTACTAAAATAGACATTAGCATTGTCAATGCAGAATCCTATATCATTTTGTATTTTTAAATTATTATCTTTTAAAACTGTTGTCTTGCTTTTGAGTGAGGAGAAACTTAATAATTTTGTTTGAATGCCCTGTTCTTTGTTAAAATACTGTACAATTAATTAAGGTTGTGAGCATGCGGTGATGGGAAGATTTTCATATTGCCTTTATTTGAGGAGTTGGGACTCACAGAAAACAGCTAGTTATCTTGCATTTCTTTCAAAATAATTCTTTCTGATTTAGGTGCAAGCCCATTTGTAATAATTTTAGTTGCTTTATTTCTGCCATCAATATACTGTATATTGTCAATATTGTTGAATCCGGGAACAAACAAGAAAAGAGTGATCCTGAACAATCACTGGAAATGTAACTGTGGGAATGCTTCACAGTGTGGTAACAAAAAGCTGTTTCTGCAGGAATAATAACATCTTTTTTCTTCACATATTTTATGATGAAATATTATTATTTTGGTGGATGTCGAATCTGCTGAAATATTATTGGTGTGTACAGTAGACTTTACATGTCATTTTCACCACCATGTCCAATCGAAAACAACATATTATTGCACACTGAACATACAGCATATCTTTCTCATCCTTCTTGTAAGCAGGAATATTGTTTTGTCCAATTTGTGTCTTTTTTATTTTCTTTTTGGTTGGAGTATTTTAATCATCAATAAGAATGAAAGGTTTTTACATGTTAAAATATGTTATTTTTTAAAATCAAATTTTAGATAAAAACTTATTTGTAATGAGAGAAATAATTCTTATCATCATAATAATGTTAAAAATCTCAATTTTTGCTTATTTTACTTACACAAGTACTTATAATGAAATATTTAACGCATACTAAACTAACATAAATATGAATATATGGTAAACATTTTGTGCAGTTTTGTATATAACCTCACTTATCATTTCTTTCTCATTGAAATTTAGGTGCGGGTATGTTTGATTTAGTTTGTTTTATGTTTCATATAATATGACACGGTATATGTAAATAGAATAGAACAGATACAACCTACCTTGTTAATCAAAAAGCCTTTATCAGTATCACTTCACTTTCAAAACGAGTTTCACACGAGCACAAGCAGCCTGATTACACTCAAGAAATGTATGATGACACGAGTACACAACGTACATGAACACACACGATTCAAACACTTGGATTCATCTGACATTTACAAGTTTTATTCACAGAAGGTGGTACGCCAGGCTGTCTACATAAATTTAGTGAGCCTCTTTGAACTAGATATTCAGTATATAAAGTTTTTTTTTCTACATACAGTTTTTATTGGGATTTTCTGAGGTAATGTGGGACTCTGGATTTATCTGTTGAACATGCGATGTTCCTCTCAAATCAGCACGTCTGGCAACCCTGGTCTGGAGTCACATTTGAAACGTTCCAGTCCTCAGGTACTTGTCTTTTCTGAAGTGACTGCTGAAATGTGCCTAATAAGTCTGATAGTTGATGGCCTTCATTTCTTTCAGTAGCAACTGATGAGATCCCATCAGGTCCAAAGGTTTTATTGGCCTTCAGCATATTGAGGGCTTGAAGCTCATCTGACTCCTCTATTTTAAAATCTATGAACTCAGAGTTTGTTTTTACTTCTGCATAAGGCATTCCACTAATTTCTTTCTTTTTAAATGCTTGGATGAAATGTTTGTTCAGTTCATTCACTATTTCCTTCTCATTTCCAATAATTTCCCCATTTATATCCTTAGGATTTCTTATATTCTATTTTATCGTCTTTTTACTGGAGTTGTGCTGCTGTTTTGGCGTCTCTAGCAATTTTTACTTCTGTTTCTATTTTGATGTTTTGAATGTTTTATTTGATCTCTTACTATAGTTTACAATATTCCTGTATGTCAGAATTGCTTTTTTATTTTTTTGTACAGTGATTTTTTCAGTTTTTCTTTTTTAACAATGTTCCTATTTATCCATCTCAGCTGATTTTTTAGTGTTTTTGTTTTATTGCTTTTCAGAATAAACTTATTTTGAGCCTGGACCAGAAGTGACACCAACTGTCAATTATAGTTGCTGAAGTTTTGCTTTCACATATAATGTTTCGTAGATGTTTCCTCATTTCCATAAGGTCTGTTTGCTTATGTTATGTCTTCATTTTGGTGTACATTTGTGTGTTTTCAAAGATTATCTAAAATTTTACCATGCTGTGATCTCTGTTGGTTAAATTATTCTTGTTACTCTGTCTTTATTGTTTAAAAAGATGAGATCTAGACAGGTTTCACCACATGATGGGCTTGAGACAAACGGGTTAAAAAACAATCATTTGCAATCGGCACCATTTTTAGTTTTCTGAAATCAATGTTTGGAAAGTTAAGATCACCCATGACTACTATGTCCTCTTTGTTGCACATATGTCTTATTTCATTAAATAATATGTTATTCTCTAATAAATCAGAATTTGCTGGCCTGTAGCAAACTCCAATATCAAGATCTCTGGCTTTTTTCCTTACTAGCAGTGATGATGATGTGTTTCCATCTTGAAGATGTGGGCATGAATATTATTTTTCATATATAGCACCACACCACCTTCTTTCTGTCCTTGTCCAACTTTCCTGAAGCATGTATAGCCACTAATATAAAAAAATCCTCTCCATCACTTTCATTTAGCCATGACTCTGTAATTCCTACAATAAAATATAAAAGTCATTGAAGTTATACAGCATTAATTGCCACTCTATATGAAGTAAGTCATTTTGAAGCAAGTAAATGAATGTGAAACTGAGTAATAAATCAAATACTTAGGCCTCTTCCCCTTTCAGATTCTAAAAATGATACTGAATGGGGAGATAAAAAAAACAAATTTAATTTTCAATTACATGGAAAGCCCCCCCTACACAAAAGATCTACTGTTCCACCTTAAAACTGCATATTCAAAGATACCATAGGAAACACAGGGAGAGTCTAAAGATCTGACACTTTCCCTGGGCTAATAAGCAGACCTAAATCACATTATTGGTTCTGAGCAGTTAAGCTGATTCGACACTGTGAGCTGAAGAATGAAAGTGTAAATGGAGATACCTGGAAATGCACCCTTCATTAATTACACAGTAATTACATTATAATGTATAATAATATATAATATGCTGAGCATACAAACTTCATAATGTACGTTATAAACTGGATAAGCACAGCAAAATTGTGTGTAAGGAGTGGATATTTCAAAGTAATGCATGACAAAATGTATTTTATTTCTGCAGGAGCCTGCTATTGGGGTACTAAAGCAAATCTTTATGCACCGTGCTTAAATTAAATTGGAAAGGTCCATGAAATTACATGAGGATTTTACTTCACAGGCTGACTTTTCAAGTCAAATAAGGATATTTATGTTATGCTTACTTTTTTCTATAGCTACTCTCGCCTGCTAATAAATTTTCTATATTGCCTACTGTTGCTATTATTCTTAAAAAAAATAACTGATCATCAGAGCTATCCAAAAGCAGAAAAAAGAGATAAGAGAAATGGCATTTCCATGTTAAAGGCCAATGGAGAAACAGTGTCTTGAGATGTAATTTAGCTTATTCTTACATTTTTTATGAACGACTCTCAGCTTGATGTACATGAGAACAACCTGCACTTCCAGTTGTTTTTCTCAGTCTAGGGAACGCAGCACATGCTGGCAAAAGGTACGAAAAGTCCAGTACCATTTGCAGTCTTACAGCCAGCCACTGTATTTTAAAACAAAACAAAGGAGTTCAATATCAAGACTGCATCGTTCACGAGACATGCCATATCATGATTTTCACCCATTACTGAGCAAACCTAGATGTGTCCCTTTCACTTCACGGAAAAGAAGCCAGCAGTTCGATGCTCCTTTTTGAAAGAAGCGCAGACTCCTTTTGTGGAAAGAACAGCTATGAATGTGTTAGAGAGGCAGCACCAATAAGGGTGCATCTCCCAGCATGCATAGGAGCACATGGTATTATGGGATGTTAGCTGAGAGAAACAGATACACGTGTACTAGTTATTTCCACATACAGTGTACATTTAATGACAATATGTAAGTTAATTTGTAATAATCTTATATTACCCTTGTTACACAGTTAAGTTATAACATTGCTTAAAGTGAACTGTTTAATGTTTCCATATTAAGAATGTTTGCCTCATTGTTATTTACCTGTACATACAACAATGTTTATTATCAGTAATAATTTCATATGGGGCAGTGTTGGGGCTCTGAGGCTATGAATTTGTGCCAGAAATCGGAAGGTTGCCAGTTCAAATCCCGTAAACACCAGATGTGACTCTACTCCGTTGGACCCTCCATTGGCTTCATCGTGGGTATAACGTTAATGTGCATACAGCCCTGCAAGCAGGTTGTCCAACTTACAAAGAAAACTTGAGGGTTGGTGGCAGGATTGGCACTCCAGCCACCGTAAAAAACACCTCACACTGTTCCAGTGTGGTGCTGAGGTGTCACCCGCTGCACTCGGGTCCCAATCTGGGTGGTTCATCATGTGGTGGGTGCAGTAATGCGCTATTAGTGCATGCTCCTAACCTTAATAATTTCATGTTGCTACATTACCATAATGCTTTACTTCAAGTTCATTGACACTGTTTATTGGTAAACGTTTATTGCTTTAACTTTCACACTGAAAAGTTAGTAACTTGTTTGAGAATAACATCTACATCTAGTGGAATTTTTATGGTAAATTACTCATTGTTTTTTTCTGTATCCTTTCTTTATTGTAGACCACACACCCCCCAAATACACATATACGTCTTTATATACCATCACCAACATATATCACTATATATGATATATATTTATATCACTACGCCACCACCATCTACTCAAAGCATCATGATGCTCCAACATTGATGAACTAAAAGCCAGAAGTCTGCATGACCATCATCATCAAGTCCTTCCGTGAGAACCCTAAATACAAAGTGGACTGTTTCAAGTATGTTAGGTAGAATGCCCAGAGGGGGTCTGGAATCCCTACAGATTTAATTTTTTTCTCCAGACGTCTGGAGTTTTATTTTTTTGTTTTTTCTGTCCTCCCTGGCCATCGGACCTTACTCTTATTCTATGTTAATTAATGTTGACTTATTTTAATTTCTTACTATGTCTTTTATTTTTCTATTCTTCATTATGTAAAGCACTTTGAGCTAAATTTTTTTGCATGAAAATGTGCTATATAAATAAATGTTGTTGCTATACCATCCACTAAATTAGCCATCATTTTCTTCTGAGCTGCTGTGTTGACTACTCTGAGTCCTTTAACAGTGTTCTGACTGACACTCCAAAATGAACGCTATATGTCCTGATCTCCTCATAGATATACACTCCTCTATTGCTACAGTATGTACTACAGAAAAAAATTAATTTGTTGCTAGCTTTGTACTGACTGCATCATAATTAGCACTGCTACTGGACATGCAGTGTGCAGTTCAAACCATGCAGTGTGTGTAGTCTGTGCATCTTTGAATGTTATTGTGGCTTGTCCTTTTTCATCTCAAAGCCATTCAATTCTAAACTTCAGGCACTGCAATTTAAATTTTGGCAGGTCATAGCTGACATATTGGGCTGAGCAGCAGGTGGTTACAAAGCTCTTACTTCACTTTACTGTCAAATCTCTTTTGCTGCATTTTGTCAGATGATGACGATGTTACACAATGATCTGATGCCAGGTAAGACAGATCAGAACCAGCATTCCATTGTCACTGATTTTCTGTGATGTGAAAGATGTGTGAACTTGCATGTTTAGCCAGTCATTATCAAAAGTGGGACAGAAATTGTTAATTA
Organism: Polypterus bichir lapradei; assembly: GCA_026402145.1. Taxonomy (NCBI): domain Eukaryota; kingdom Metazoa; phylum Chordata; class Cladistia; order Polypteriformes; family Polypteridae; genus Polypterus; species Polypterus bichir. Next base: position 3,698,161 of record JANRMT010062842.1, on the reverse strand, counting down.
AGTAAATTTTAATGTTAATATTAATACAAATTTGGTATGGCCCCACTAAAATTTTCATACCACATACACTACTAGATAAGAGCAAAGGATGGATAAAGAGACAGATATCATAGATACATACTGTATATATCTATCTTATATTTAATATAACAATTTAACATTAAACATTTAGTGTATAGTTTAGTTAATCGTTTTTAGGAAAAGTTACCCTAATTTCGTGTTAATGTAACAAAGAGCAGATTTTAGTGGCACATACAGTATATGTAGGTACTGTTTAGTGTTCACGTGCAGTTTACTGTAATTCTTTCTCCACAGGTTTAGTTGTAGCATAACCGGATTTCTTCATGTGGGTTGAGTGAAATTAACAGGTAAAATGTGCTCAGTAATTCATAAACATCACATATACTTCGTGTACCAATGGTTTGGTTATTCTTTTCTCCTTCTTAATCCATTTTGCGTAATGTTAACATTCACCACAACACTTTCGATTAGAATGTAAAAAATAATATCCTTAATTAAACAAACCAAAGAAATTTAAACAGCATACAAACTTTCCATATGGCGCGGCCAAATATATATGCAGAACTGTCATTATATCCCAAAAACAGAGCTGGTCAATCCATTAGGTGAAGTAGGCAGCCACCTTATCATCTGTGGCACGGCATTTATGAAAATTAAGGGGCAGCACTCAGGACACAGAGGATGACCACATCTCTGGGCATCAAACTCTGATTATACTGAGTTGCTGTTCTTACCCGCTGGCAACATTTGTGATAATAAAATTGCATACACTTTGCACACCAAGAGGCACACTCCTTAAAGTCCAGGGTATATATACAAAGGGGTGTCTACCTGTATTACATGTAAGAAGTAAAAGTGTTAGATATGAATACACAATTGGAGGTCTGAAAATTGGAAGTACACCTTAGGAGAAAGATTTAGGTGTTCAGAAGCCATTAAGAAGGCTAACAGAATGTCATGTTTTATAGCACGATGTGTTGAGTACAAGTCCAAGGAGAGTATGCTCAAGCTTTAATAACACACTGGAGAGGCCGAGTCCAGAGTACTGTGTGCAGTTTTGGTGTCCAGGCCACAAAAAAGGATGTAGCAGCACTAGAATAAGTCCAGAGAAGAGCAACTAGGCTGATCCCACAGCTACAGGGGATGAATTATGACAAAAGGTTAATAGAGCTGAGCTTTTTCAGTTAAAGCAAAAGAAGATTAAAAACAGTGTTGAAGTGTTTTAAATTATTAAGGGAATTAGTAGAGCAGACCAAAACTGTTATTTTAAAATGAGCCCATCAAGAACATGGGGACACAGTTGGAAACTTGTTATGGGTAAATTTCATAAAAACATTTTGGAAGATTATACAGAGAACCATAGACATATTGAATAATTTATCTTTAATTGTGATAGATATTAGGACTTTAGGGACTTTCATTGTTATGATGTTATTTTGGTAGAATTAAGTGGTTAGGACTGGTGAGCTTGTTGGGCTGAATGGCCTGTTCTCATCTGGATTGCCCTAAATTGCATTTGCACGATGTGAAATAAATTGTGAAAAACATATACAATGTAAGGTGTGGAGTGGTGTTTAATGCCTGAAGCAATCCATTTAACACTCACAAAATACATTTCACTCTACATTGTGATGGGGCTACTATTACAATATATTTGCAACATTGCATAAATATTGCTTTCATTTTTATAGCAGTAGAATAATGTCCTAATGAAACTAAGCCCCTCTCAGAATCACTGCCTGATTTTACTCATGGCTTTATGTGTAACTAAATGTTCAGAACTTTGCACTATCGATTACATCTTTGAAGGAATTTAGTCCACATTAGGTTTAAGAGACTGACATATTGCTTATATGACAATACTGGCATTACATGCATTCCATGTCAAAGCATAGCTTCTTAGAATAGAAAAGAAGAAAACATTAAACAATAAGTAAATGCAATAAAGAAACATCAGCAGGAGCCAGCAGGGTGTTTGGAAAGATTTACATCTCATTATTATGTGTATTTATAGCTACTGAGCTGTGCAGCATTAGGTGCAGATGATGTTCTGCAGTCTGCTCGTGCACTGAACGCATATCCATGCCTGCTAAGCACACCTCTGTTTCAGCCCTTATATGCCTGCCTGCCTGCCTAACAAATTCAGTGGCAGTTCACGCAGAAAAGAGGTAATACCTGTACATTTGTTCAGTGTAAGGCTTGCATCAGCAATTAAATCCAAATAAATAAATGTTTTTGGCAGTATGTTCATTGATTTTCTTAATAACTGTGTAATTGAAATGCAGGTGGGTGATTCTGCTAGATTGTCGGTGTGCTCAAAACATTTGTGGATTGTCACTATAATGTGGAATTCACCACTGCTGCCTGGTGTATCTTTTTCCAGAATATATTTAATTATGAAGGCATGGAAATTCAATGCAGTGGCCCAATAAATATGTTAAATGTGCAGTAATTTTGAATTCTGTTTTCCTGTTGTTTTAATTATTGAATGCACGCCATGTCTTTTTTGATTCACCCATGGAATTCCTTAATTTAATAGTTTCTTCTTTCAGTGTAGCTGTTTTTGGAAGGGAGTTGCTCGGTTTTCAGGCAGCTAAATTATCTGTACTTTTCCATTCCTGTAACAGAATAAGAGTAAAAATGCAGCACTATGTAGTGCCCCACCAGCAAAAATGTAAGTAATCCAAAACTGTGAGCTCTGCTTTTATTATGTGAACACATTTACTTTGATAAACAAGAAAGAATGTATGTCAAAATGTCTGTATGCTCACATTTAGCTGGGAAGTTGGTTCATAAATAAGGGAAGGTTGTGGGAACCAACATAAATGACGAACATCAAGTATATTCTGCCAAATTATGCAAACATCATATTTCATTATTTTGAATGCCAGAACAGAATTAAAGCAAATAATTCCAACCTTTGTTGACTCTCGAGTTAAAATGAAGAATCCATATTATTAATAGGAAAATTTGAAATATCAAGGGTCATACAACTTCATCCTAAATGGCTGAGCAGAGTAGGCTATGCAAGACATGTTTGCAGTTGTAGACAACAGTGCAATAAATTGGTATGGAAATCACCACCATATAATTAAAAGCTGACAAAAAAGGCTCCACAACAACAGAAGAACATACGAAATTTGACAAACGAGAGGACACCATTCAGTCCATCAAGCTCATCATGATTACAGAGAAGTGGCACTAACATCTCACATCATGAAGACTTTTGAAAAGCTTATTCTGGACGGTATGAGTTCCCTTGAGGTAGACCTCCTGGACCTGCTACAGTATGCCTATCAGTCAAAGATTAGACTGGAGGATGCAATTATCTTTCTGCTCCACAAGGCTTATTGTCACTTGGACAAAGCTGGCAGCACTCTGGGGATTATTTTTTCTGATTTCTCCAATGCCTTCAATTCCATCCAGCCATCCCAGTTAAATATGCAGATGGATGAGCTGATGATGTCCTGGATAGTGGACTGTTGGGCACACAACAGTTTGTGAGACTTAAGAACTGTGTCTCGGATATGGATATGAGCAACACTGGAGCACCACAAGGAACAGTCCTGTCACCTTTTCTCTTCACTCTGTACACTCCAGACTAAAAATATAACGCCAGGTCATGTCACTTGCAGAAATTCTCAGTTGATTCTGCACTAATGGTGTGTATTGATAAAGGGGATGAAACAGAGTATAGGAGTCAGGAGGAGAAGTTTGTTTCTTGGTGCAAAGAGAATTGTCTGCATCTTAACATCATCAAAAACAAGAAACTGGTTATTGACTTTTGCTGCACCTAACAGCATCTATATCCGGTGTGGAACCTGGCCCGGACACAGACAGGCGGACATCATTTTGCCACCCAACACACGTTTATTTATAATATATTTACAAGTAATAAAGTGCACAAACCCAGTGCCTCAGCACCAATCACCCCAAAGTCCAGGCCTCTTCCAAATGCCTTGTCCTTTCTTCAGGCCGCCTCTTGCCTCTCCTCCCGAGCTCTGTCCACTTTCACCCGACTCCAGCCCTGAATGAAGGGAGGCGGCCCCTTTTATAATTCCCCAGATGTGCACCAGGTGCTTCTCAGCAATCTTACACCGCCACGCCCCCGTGTGGCGGAAGTGCCAACTGTATCCCCGGAAGCACTCCAGCCGCATGTCACACCGGCCACTGTTCAAGGAGTAGATGTAGAGGTGGTCCACATTAATGACAGGTTGGAATGGTTTCGGAACTCATTACTTTTACCATTGTTTACTTTGTTTGATTTTTTTTTTTCACTGTCATTGGGATCACGTAACAAATTTGTAATCGGGATTTGTCTATAACTATATATGTTTATTAATGTCACACACTTGCGGAAGGAAGATGGTTTATGGGCTCAAAAATAAGTGTTCTTCAGCTGAGCCAGGGGTTAGCATTGCACAGTAACATTCTCTCCTTTTCTCCTTCCGCAGACCCTCATCAGAACTGTCGTCTTAAAGATGTCGCTTCTGCCTCCCAAGATCACGTCTGTTGATAATATCCCTTCCAGTTGTGGTTCACTCAAGATTCTGCCTCTTCCTGTTCCCACTATGTAAATCTGCCACCATCATGTTCTCAGTTGCACATTGAACTTGTGTCTGTTGTAAAAGAGAGACACACAAGTCATCAAGGTTTGGGGTTTTCTGGCCCCGTATACTGTAAGAAATATTTGAACAGTTAGTCAGTGTAAGAGTTTCCATATACATCAGACAGTCAAAATGGCGGAGTGGGGAGCATTTATGGAGAGGGACCGGAAGTAGATAGAGAGGAGTGCTGGGAAGGAACCGAGATGGATGCTGGGAGTGCCGACGTCATCAGAAGTCAACAGAGGAAAGACGGAAGTGGTAATGCATGGTCAGGGAGTCGTGGCAGATTCATGGCGGCGGTGCGTCTTTTTTTCTGCAGGAACAAAGAGAGAGAGGTTAGTACCCCGCCATTCCCTTCTGGCGTGCGATTTCACGCTACAGTTTGGGTCCTTACGTGGCCCCCTAAGCGCACATGCGTGACATTGTAAAAACAATTTCTTATTTTGCGTTATTTTTTCAAGTATACAGGGTGGCAGTTCCCCAAACCTTTATGCTCCTGATCGAGTGTTATTACAGTTTATATTATAAGCTCTATGGGGCCAAGTGGTCTAAAACAAAGAAATTAATATGCAGATCTGATCAATGTAACTACTGGTCTGTAGCTGTTAACCAAAAAAAATCAAAATCTTTTGGAAGTCACTAGGAAGCAAAAAAAAAAGAAAAAAGGTAAACAAAAAGACATTTGCATTTAAGAGTCCAGTACCCCAGTTAGTCATGGTGTATTAGGTTAACTCAGTTTAGGTAGAATTTGTTTGTACTGCTCTATTGCACTCCTAAAACATCCTCTGACCCACCTACTCGTATACATTTCATCTTTATTCTGTTTCTTACTCTTCTCCTGTAAATGACTGACATTTCTGATGTGCTGTGTAATCACAGACCTACCAATGATGAACATGGTCCAATTCCGGCACATCTTCTTCAGGCCATCTCTCCTTCCTTGGTCCCCTACATATGTTCTCTTTTTAATGCCTCAGTGACCTCTGGCATCTTCCAGACTGATTTCAAGAAGTCCCATGTGATCCCTATTCTCAAAAATCTCTCACTCAGCCCATCTGCCATTGAGAATTAGCATCATGTCTCCCTTCTGTCATTCCTGTCCAAGATTCTACAAAGCATAGTCCACAGACATCTCTCCTCTTTTCTCTCTGACAACAATTTTCTAGAACCATGTATATCTAGCTTCAACAAGAGTCACTCTACCAGCACTACACTGCTTTTTAGTTACAGATCTGCTTGATTTGCTTCTCACCCCTTTGTACTTATCCTTAACCTTTCATCAGATTTCAATACTGTTAACCGTTCCCTGCTTATCTCTTCCCTCAATAAAATGCATGAGCAGACAAAAGAAAAAAACAGCTGGGCGCGCATGTCACCATGTGGTGGAAGTGACCGCTGAAGAGATCCAAAAGTCCTTTTTTAGAGCCACCTCACCAACAGTTGGCGTCTCTTGTACCCTCTGGTCATTACAATATTCTCGCTCACCGAAGCACACACTCATTTTATAAGTCCTGTGGCAGCTAGGAATATCTTTGTGAAATAATGAAATAAGCCTCTGTATAGTGAAATAATATAAGCTATCATAAGTATGACTTTTTCAGTTATTATTGCCTAGTTGTTTAGAGAACAGAGACAGAGGTTCACTTCTGGACATCAACATTCAATAATGTCAATAATGACACTTAGCAATTAATTTCCAAGGTGAATCTACGTCTCTGGCCTTGAAAGGTCTGACAAAGTAAAGTACACAGTCTTCTTTCAAAATGGCTGAATGTCATTGCAAATGTGTTGCATTTTTTCCTCCTTAAAATGACCTGGATACACTGTTTTGCAGTATTAATATTACTTTAATCTCAATATGCATACCAACACCCGATCGCACTTTTGGCTCGAAAAATTGACATATTTGGTTAAGTTATAACACTTTTCATTATAATGAGACTCTGGTACAATTCACCTATATTATAAAAAGTAAGAGCGAGTTAGTTATTTTTTTACATTTATAAGATATGCTTCACTTTAGAATGTAATTTCATGTGGCAAATATACCATGATTGTGAGGAAATAACTTTGATTTAAAAAAATACTAATCTTATAATTTAATAGAAAAGGCCCCTTTTGTGAAAACCTTTGTATTTTCTGAAGACCTTGGGAGTTGGTAAGCTTTGAACGCTTGAATGACTCTCTACAGTCCTCCTTGGTTCTATGCTTTGAGTGCCGACAGCCAAAAAATGAAATAATTTTGAATTAATTTCTATGCAACAAGATTACTACATATTAAGGTAAGATGATGGAAGCCCTAAACAAAACACTTAATGAACTCTTGTGAGAATTATATTGGAAAAATATAAATAATAAGCATTACAGCAGACCTAAGATAATCCAAGGAGAGAAGGAGGAGGTCATATGCAAGTCCAAGGCCCACCCGTTCTGACATTTTTGGAGAATGTGTTTTTTTTAAGCTCTTGCTTGCTTGCGCACAAAACTTTATTTAAATGTATTAGTAGTTTATTTGTAACAATCCCAAAAGTACAAGTCTCAGACTAGGATCAACAGCTAAAAAGCTGAACCTAAATGTAAAACAACCTGCACAAAATGAATGATCCTTTTGTTTCCTGTAAGAGAAAACAATCACCTTACAGTGAAACAAGTTTTAGCCACCTTGCACTGAAATGAACATTACTTTTGGTATTTACAATATGCACATTGTCAAACATTTTCTACAGACACTTTCAACTGCTCTTAAAAAGTTGAGTCTTCTAAATATAAAAGTGCTGCAAAAAATGATAACTTACAACAGGAGTACACAGTATGTCTACTTATTTTAAACATTCTGCCTTGCTAGCCCAAGCATTTTTGAAGATTCTTCTCACACATGCAACCCCAACTCGGAAAAAGTTGGGACCATATGGAAAATGCAAATAAAAACAGAAAGCAATAACTTCAAAATTCACGATGACTTGTAATCCCTCACAAACAGTATAAAGATCAGATAGTTACTGTTTAGTCTGGTTAACGTAATTTTTTCATAAATATAGTCAGCCCATCGATCATTGGTTCAATGATTCTTAACTTCTATGTGCTGAAACCACTTGTATCACATGTGGAATGGAGTATTTTGCAGAAATGGACTGTTTTGAACAGTTTCCTTGTGGAAAACAAGCCGTCACACATGTCTACACAAAGTGATTTTCAGCTCTTGAAACACGCTATTGTGAATTCAGGTTACCTTCAATTATAACTCACTGCCAAGTCAAAATACTGTTGTCAAAACAGTTCTAAATGATGAAAACCTCAGTTCCCTAATGGTTAAGAACTGTTTGGATGGTTTCCTAAGTGTTTTTCAAAGTGCACTTCAACATCTCAAACTCACTTTTTCCCCCATTGAAACACATTGGGCAAAACTGAAGTTGAGTGGAACTCAATGATTCTTAACTTCTATGTGATGAAACCACTTGTATCACATGTGGAATGGAGTATTTTACATAAATGGACTGTTTTGAGCAGTTTCCTTGTGGTAAACAAGCTGTCACACAATGTCTACACAAAGTGATTTTCAGCTCTTGAAACGCGCTATTGTAAATTCAGGTTACCTTCAACTATAACTCAGTGGCAAACCCCTGCAGATGCTCAAATCCTATACATGTAATTCACTAAGGGCACGCAAGACACTGAGGGCACGCAAGACAGAGAGCGCAAGCAAGACAGAGCCCCGCCCGCCAACTCTAAGACCATGGGATACGCTCGACAGAGCCCCACCTGCCAACTCTAACCCTCCTACCGTGTCATGGGATACGCACGACAGAGCCACGCACGCCAACTGTAACTGTCCTCCCGAGTCCAGTGTCGCTCTTGAGGCACACAACAACTCACCAAACGCAGCCTCAGTCGCTTTCGTCTGTGCAAAAGTCCACATGCACCTCTGAGCCACGTTGACTTTATACCGCACGCAAGACAGAGAGCCACGATCGCCAACTCTAACTAAGGGCAAGCAAGACAGAGAGCCACGCCTGCCAAAGCCCGCCCGCCAACTCTAACTAAGGGCAAGCAAGACAGAGAGCCATGCCCGCCAACTCACAGAGCCCCGCTCACCAACTCTAAGACCATGGGATACACACGCATTTAGTGTATAAATGGATATAAATAATTGCATGGAAGCGATTCGCCAAAATCCTGTTGTATGTAAACGATACTGTTTAAAATGTTATTGTTTTTTCATCAGAAAACCCGGTTTCCACGTCTACCTATATTAGTTTAAATGGCACTTTTACCCCTCGCAATAGGGCAAACGCACTGTGCTCCATGACAAGACAGAGATGACAGTTCCGTCTCACAATTAAAAGAATGCAAACATATCTTCCTCTTCAAAGGAGTGCACCGTCAGGAGCAGAGAATGTCAGAGAGAGAGAGAGAGAAAAGTAAACAATCAAAAATCAATAGGGTTGTTGGGCTTTTAAGTATGTGAAGCGCAAGGAAGGGATCAATGTGAAGGTAGTCTTTCAGCATTTTTTAGAGTGTATCTTCTATGCAAACAGCCTCTGTGCAAACAGCCCCTCTGCTCACACCCCATCCGCCAGGAGCAGAGAATGTCAGAGAGAGTGAGAGAGACAGAGAAAAGCAAACAATCAAAAAATCAATACGAGCTGTTAGAGCTTTTAAGTGTGTGAAGCACCGCACGGGAAGCATATCGTATATCATTGAGGAGTTCTATTTAATATGTAATACATGCTCTGATTGGGTAGCTTCTCAGCCATCTTGCAATAGCGTCCCTTGTATGAAATCAACTGGGCAAAGCAACTGAGGAAGCATGTACCATAAATTAAAAGACCCATTGTCCGCAGAAATCCGCAAACCAGCGAAAAATCCGTGATATATATTTTGATATGCTTACATTTAAAATCCGCGATAGAGTGAAGCCGTGAAAGTCGAAGCGCGATATAGCGAGGGATCACTGTATCTATATATGTCTATGTTTTTCGTAGCCTGCTACAGGAAGCTACTCTCTCGACCATTGGCATTGGTTTCACTCCTTGCTATTTTCGTTATACTGCAATGGTGGTTTCCTAAGCCTTTGTTATATTGAATTCCTTTCTCACTGTTTTCTGTTCTTATTCTTACACCGCCATATGCTACGGCGGGCTTCGGCTAGTATAAAATAAAACGGTGTAGCATTTGCATATAACCTCCACACATCCTTCTGTATACTTAAAATATCACACAGTGGAAATGTGTATTGTGGCTGGATGAATTGATATTTTTTCTTTTTTTTATTTTGATAGAGGTCTTTTTTAGAAGAAGTGCCCTTTGGATCAATATAAGACTAGGACCACCTGGCTTGTTACCAGCTACAAATTCAAAAGTCAGATCTGTGATGGTATGGATTTGTGTCAGTAACTTGCAGTTCTGTAAAGCTACCATTAATGCCAAAACGTTCATATGGATTTTGGAGCAACATATTCTGCCTTCAAGACAATATCTCTCCCATGGATACCCATGCATGTTTTAGCAAGACAAACTAAAACCACATTCTGCACGGCATTACAAAGGCATGGCTGCATAAAGAAAGAGGGTGTGGGTGCTTGAGTGGCCTGCCTACAGTCCTGATCTGTCCCCAATTGAGAACGTGTGGTGCATTTTGAAACACGAAATTTTGAAAATGTCATATTTCATTTTGAAATACTGTTACACACTTTAAGACTTGACTCCAAGAAAACTGGGATAAAATTACACCTGAAGCACTCAATAAAGGCAACGTTACAAAGCGGTAAATTCTTTACTCTTAAGTTTTTTGGAATATGTTGCAAGTGTCAAAATCAAAATAGGTGTTTATTTTTGAAAACAACAATACAATTCATTAGTTGTAACATTAAGTAATGGGCTGTTATATAATTTTCAGGTCAAAGATCATTTATTATAATTTACTAATCACTGCTTTCTGTTTTTATTTGCATTTTCTGTGCCGTCCCAGCTTTTTCTAAGTTGGGCTGTAGTATACGGTAGATCTGGACACCCTTTGTCAAGCTTGTATGGACTCCTCTTTTAGATGTGAGTATTCCCAGGGTACCCCAGCTTCCTCTCACTTTGTGAAGATGAGCAAGTTACAATGATGTGTGACTCTGAGTTTGCATAGTTTAGAATAATATGTGTGTTTATACCCCATCCAGGACTTATTCCAAGTGTCTGTTGCTATCCAGATAACTCCATATTTCCATAAGCAGGTTCGCAAAATGAATATATCTTATATATAAATGTCTACACGTGAAAGTGTGTTTGTCTGTTGTTCCAGTCCGGACGTGCGAGGCTACAGTATGAAGCACCAAGAGCTGGCAAGGCGCCCCCAAGTTAATGAGTTGGAAGAAGAAAGATGTATGAGGCTACAGCATGAAGCTGAAAGACTGCGTCTCTGTCGGCAAAGTGAGACCACCGAGGAAAGACAAAATCACTTAGCCGGTAATAGACAAGCGAGGCAATCACAACGGCAAAACGAAACCTCCGAAGAGGGAGAAACTCGCTTATCCACTGATAGACAAGGGGGGCGAGCATGTCTGCAAAACGAAACCATCAACTCTGCATTTCAATTTTTTTTCTGATGATTTCAATAGTTTCTAGGAGCCCAGGCTTTTTACGGCACGGACTTACACAGCTAGTTAATTAATAATCTTCAAGCAGTAGTTATTAGACTGTTACAAAAATACATAATAAAAAAAAAAAAACATAGTTTGCACCAATTAGCATAAAGAGAACAGCATATCTGGATAAATTAAAAGTCTTTGGCAAAACATCTTGTCATTGAATGGGAACTTCTTATATAAACACTATAGTTAATAAAAAGTCATTTCATCTCATAATCTCCATGTAAAATATACTGGAAGTGCTGGGCACCTGAAGTCTTGGTTACACAGAAAAGAACACAGAAATCTTACATTAGTATACAATACTTAAGTTTTCATTGTTGTGTTTAATTTCAAATAATCACAATATTAGACAGTGGAGCAATTCCATACTGCCAGTTATTAATTCAGATGTTATTATTTTGGATGTTTTGATTAAAATGACTTTTATTCTCTTTCTGCTTTCAATTTATTTCTGAATAAGTGCTCATTACCTGTACGGAAATGGAAGGATTTTTATCACTGCTTTTTCCCCTTGTGTTTTTGATTACTGGTTCTAGCTCATAATCTGAAAAACAAAATGATTATTAATATGCCACAGAGTGCCTCATTTCAATAAAGACACTTTAATTACTTAGTCTTAAAAAGTTATGGTGCACATTCATGCTTTGTGTGGAATAAACACTATTTATAGGCTGCCATCTTCTCTCGTTATGCATTTTTTGTGTTATAACTGACAAATTAATATTTTTTGTGAACATATGTGACAAATTTCATTGCCATGTAAGACAATGTCATGAGACATAAAAAAAAGAGTTCAATTTACCTGATATACCTATATTTATATTTATATGCAGTAATATATACTGTAATTGTCAAGCACTGTTTAATGATACCGCAATTAATCCTCCAGCATATCTATAGCACTATATGTTTAATAAAAGTTTGACATGAACAATAACCTATAAATTAAGCACCAATCTTAAAAAAAAAATTAAAAAAATTAAACCTAAAATGAATGTTGTGTATGTAACATTAATGAACACACAAACAAAAAAAGCCTTGTAAATATTTGAATGGTATTATCCTTTATTCCCTTCTATTAGGTTTTAATGGTGTGACTTGCATTGTAGGTTTCATTGAAGCATTTGATTGGAATATTATAAGGATGAAAGACTATGTTTTCATGATGATAGGATAACTACATCACAGCTTTCTGCATGAAAAGTAAGAAAAACATCTTTGTGAGTGAGTGCATAATAACTCCGCAGGAGCAATCTTGTAAGCCTCATTTCTATAGAGGAATTACTTAATAAGAGAATCCTAGGTCAGTGCAATCAAGCAGTGAATCTTCCCAGAGCTGCCAACGTCTGATGAAAAGCACCACTTACACATTTTCACAGCAGAGGAAAAGGTCACAGATTTGCAAATGGCATAAAACCTCACAGACCTTCAGCTCACATGAATTGAGATTATCACCAGACAGCAGTTAAAGTCCAGTAGTTTGAGCATTATGTTTATCTGCTCTGCTGGAGGACATCCATTCTGATATTTTTGCATTGAATGAATAATTTAAACGTGTGTTGTGTATGTAGGCAGGAGGCTTCAATCAACAGGAATAGTGCAACTTGTGCCTAACCACATCAGAAGCAAAAATGGTTTAATTTACTTACACTTGAAAGAGAAGCACATTCTTCCAGTGGTAATTCCTAACAAAGGACGTGAAAAGGTTTATAGTTACAGAAATCGTTGGCAAGCTGAAAATCAAAAAAAAGGTAAATACACTATAAACTAACACATGCCTTTATTCAAGACAGAATGTACTCAGATGAACAACAGAAAAAAGAAAAATCCTGTATTCTAACACATGTACTATGTAGCATTTTCACTACATTTTCATATGAAGGTTAATTCAAAAAGTCAAAACGAAGTCAAACAATAGACAGCTAAATCGAAACGGACTGACATAACGTAGTGACTAACATGACAAAATACTGCAGAAAGAGCATGTTGAAAAGAACACAGTAATTAGTTCATGAAATTTGCAAAAGTAAATGCCTGTGCTTCTGTCAGTGCTGCTTTTTTAGGTTCCTTTTAGTTTGACTATAATCATGTTTGCTCCCTCAGTTGAGAATTTTAAAATGTTTTCTCATATTTGGAGCCTTGGTAACAATTTGCAGACAAAAACAATAAAAAATATTTTAACAATAGAAGATTTTTCTAAATGGTATTACAAATGTACCACTCTGCTATAGAGGTAGACAGAAATAAAGCATGTCACTGATAGTTACCTTTAGATTAGATTAGATAGAACTTTATTTGTTTCCAAGGGGAAATTTGGCTCTTTACAGAAGTTCTTTAAATAAAATAAATACATAAATAGGTAGATAAGTAGGTAAGTAAATAAATAAATATACACACATACTTTGGTATGATTTCTGACTTGGCAGTCCCAGTCCTGGCGAGGCATTATGAAAGTGTATTGCTGTTGGCATAAAGGAGCCCCTGTAGTGTTTCTTGATACACTTGTGTTGAATAATTCATTGGCTGAAAGTCCTCAGTGTTAGTGTGTTAGGGAGAGGATGTGCATCATTGGTCATAATGGCACTCAGTTTTGTTTTAATATTCTCCTTTGCTACTACCTCCAGGGAGTCCAGAGAGTGTCTTATAACTGAGCGTGCTCTTTTAATTCACATAATGATTTAGTAAGCCTCTTTTGAAGTGATGTTACCAGCCCAAAACTACCACAGTGTATAAAATCTCACTGGCTTTTAGAGTGACCATTGGATATTAATAGATTGCTCAGAGTCTCCAGACATTTGTTGCAGCTTTATGCGTTTGTAGAAAGTCATCTTTAAACAGAAGAAAGAGAATAGAGCCTTTACTGGAGTACCCACATGGAAGTTGGATTGCATGACTAAACAATGTGTTGTAAGGATCAACGGGTCCTTAAATTCTGTCATTTCCAAACCTTGTATGTTTTACATGAGGTGGTGCAGTGGTTAACAATTCCGACTTACAGCTCCAGTGCAGGACAAAGTGCCATTTGCTCTCTTTTCTTTGCCATGGCACATGAGCTGTACAGCTGCAGGCCCCCTTTGCTCACACTTAACACTTAACATTCAGCCAAAGCATGAGTGCTCTGTGGAACCGCTACAGCTGCCTCATTTTCATATGAGCCTCAAGCATCTGCATCTGTATCTGATAAGACTGCATCAATCAGAGTCAAAAGACACTTGTGCTGGCATATACAGGCTCAGAGACATCTTACGTAGTCTTGTTACTGTATATCACTTTGGTCAGAGAGCAAAAATAAGAATAATGATGGACACAACTTTTAAGTAAAGAGTTGACTGTTAATGAACTATCAATATACTGTATGTATATTATACTAGCAAAGAGGATTGTATGAAACCTGAATGACTAAAGCTAAATTACAGTACAAGGTGAGTCCAAAATATCTAAGCAAACAAACAGAAAGCCCACTCAGAAGCCTTCAACACTTGCAGCTGAAATTCTCTCTGTGGGTCCGGCAGACTTCAGAACAGTGCATCACCTGGTGGCCAATGACATGAATCACAGAGACTTGTGCATTATTGCTTTTTAACTTTGATTCTGATATTAATATTGCTTGTAAACCCAAAATAAGACCAGCAAATATATTAGCATATGCATTTCTGGTTGTCAGTGATACACAAAAAAGGCATTAAAAACCTGGTGCTGAACCTGGTTCCTTCGGCAGTTCTTTTAACAAGAATTTAGAAATTTTTTTTATCATCCCGAGGCATCCTTCATTTACTCAACTTTGACTACAGCATATGCAAGTATATATAAGCATGACTGGCAGGAAAAAAGACTCAGAAGTAAATGGAAAAGGACAGCTAAAGCGTCATCTAAGTCTAAACAGGCCCCAACAGACAGGCAAAAGAATGGATCTCCAGGGACCTGACGTCACAGCATCGCCTCCAGCTGAGGGCAAAAGTGGGAGAGAAAGTGCGAGTGAGTCAGGTCAGGAGACCTTGTCAATTCCAGAAGATTTACAGAAATTGAAAATGGCCCTATTTTTCGCGCTGTCAACTACCCACCGCAAGCCAGAGCCACAAACTCCGACTGGGCTTGCTACTACACCAGCGGACCTCGGAGAAGACAGAAACGAGCAGTCCGAGCCAAAGGTAACAATCGCCTCAATGATCACTGCAATAACTACCACAATAACTACCACACTCGGGGATGACATAAATGAGATAAAGTGTAATATAAAGAAAATTACAATGATATAAGGTAAGATATAAAGGACATAAACATGACAAATGTGAAGCTGTTTCAGGATATTAAAGACTCTGAGAAACGTTTAAGTAATCGCTTTGAGCCAAACTTTGAAGGTATGCTAGAAAAAATTGAGGAAAAAATACAGGAAAATGGGAGCAGTTCTGAAAATAAATTCAGAGCACTTGATGCTCAGTTTGAAGACATTAAGCAAATGTTCTCGATTCATATTGAAATAGTTGAAAAGTGGCTTCTGCCCCCTCTGAAAAAGCAACAGCTATTAAATTCGAATGCAAAGTGCGTGGAGACAGAATAACTATAATAATATCAGAATATCAGAATTGAAGGTCTCCCTGAAAACCGTGAAAGCCCAAATCCAATGAAATTCATCGCTGAACTATTTTCTCAGATAACTGGAGATATATATATATATATATATATATATGTTTACATATATACATGTGTGTATGTATGTGTATAGGCATACTTTATATATATGTATACTTTTTTTTCCCCAAACGCAACTGTTTATCATCACACTCCTGGTTTAAAGTATTAGGATTGTACTATCATACATTATCTGCACCTCCATGGGTACTGTTTAACATCATACCCTGGGTTTATTCTCTTGAGCCTGTTCAAGATTATATTCTAGGTTTATAGTATTTGGAATGTATTGCCAATAGATACTTCTGCTTAATTCCTTATAGACCGCTGCTTGGTGGCTTGTTTTGTTCTGGATGTGCTCTGTCTCTAGGCATGTCAGAGGACTGGGACTGCGTGAAGTGCAGTCTAATCTCATTTGGGGAGGGGGGGGGGGGGGGGGGGGGGGGGGGGGGGGCAGTAGAGAAATAGAGCAAGCTATTTCTGATCTATCCTTTTTATCCCCACAATAGTCAACACAACAATAGGCTTCATAGCCATAACTCCAGGAAATATTGAAAATTAAGGTTAAAGCTATCATATGCAATAATGTACAACCTTAATTTAATATTATGAAATGACAACAAAAGCTCAGAAGCAATGTCTCTATGACCAAACAGTGAACTTTGTCAGCTGGAATGTCAAAGGTCTTAATCATGAATTAACGAGGAAGAAATTATTTTCTCACCTAACAGGTCTAAACGCCAAGGTAATATTTTTACAGGAGACTCACATAATCAGCAAGGATCAGTTTTGGTTGCAAAGTGACTGAACTGGCCAAATATTCCACTCCAGCTATACAAAGAAAACTAGAAGCTTAGGAATCTTAATTGATAGAACAATATCATTTGCAGTATCAGATATAATATCTGATCCCGAAGGACGATATGCAATGGTGATGGGTAATTTATTCATTGGTAAAGTGATTTTGATAAATATCTGCACACACAATGTGGATGATAGAGACTTTATCCAAAATGTATTTGCATCAATTCTTAACTTGAACACTCATAACATTATAATGGCCAGAGACTTTGTGTTTTAAATCCAGAGCTGGACAGGACTTCAGCTACAGGGGCGACAAAATCTAGCACTGCACAAATAATCACAGAGCTTTTAATTGATCATAACTTATCAGACCCATGAAGATTTCTAAATCCAAACTTAAGAGCATATTCCTTCTTCTCATCAGTACATCATTCTTAGTCAAGAATTGATTGTTTCTTTAGATAAAAGTTTCTTGCCCGCGATCAAATCTTGCAAATACGATGCTATTGTTATGTCCAACCATGTCCCTCTGATCATGGAGCTCATATCACTATGCCTCACATACTCATCTCGCAGCTGGCATCTTAACCTTGTTATTAGCTGACAAGAACTGTACAGACTATATCCAAACAAATTGATTTTTTTAGAGTCAAATGTATCCTCAGAGGTTTCTGCAGGAATACTCTGGGAAACTTTGAAAGCATTTTTAAGTGGATAGATTATCTCATATCTCTCCCACAAAAATAAATTGGAAACAAAGAACGCCTCAGAGTTAATCGCTGAAATTACCAGAATCAATCAAGAACATGCCAGGTCTCCAAATGAGGCACTTTTTAGGAAGAGACAGGAAGAGAGAGGCTTTGAATTCAGAACTCAACCTTTTGACAACGAAAGAAGCAGAACAACTAAATATACTCTGAACACAGAGAGAAGGCTAATAAGATCTTAGCTCAACAAATCCACAAACAGGAAGTTCGTAATGCAATATCAGTAATCGTCAACAGATGGAGACAGAATCATTGGCCATAAAAATATAATGCACACATTTAGAGATTACTATAAGTTCTTATGTTCTATTCAGTTTAAAGAATACAAGACACAATATAATCCATTTTTTGATACATTATGGATACCACAGCTAGATACTCTAAGTGGAGATGAATTGTATAAACATCTGACACTATCAGAATTACTAGACACTATAAACTCACTTCAGAGTGAGAAAGCACCAGGTCCTGATGGCTACCCTGCTGAATTTTATAAAAAAATTTCAATCAGGTTAGCTCCCCTTTTATTTGAACTTTTATAGAAGCCAGAGACAATAAAATTCTACCTCAGATTTTTCACCAAGAATTAATAAACATTCTTCCTAAGAAAAATAAGGACTTATTACAGTGTATATTATACAGACCAATCTCATTTCTGAATAATGATGTTAAGATACTCTCCACAGTCCTAGCTTGAAGGATAGAGAAAGTGATCCCTTCAGTAATATCACAAGACCAAACCAGATTTATTAAAGGTAGACATTTGGCTTCCAATCTCCGATACCTTTTTAATGTAATATATTCACCCATTAAGTCCATCACTCCAGAGATCTTATAATCTTTGAAGATAAATGCAGAAAAAGCATGTTATATGATTGAATGGGATTATTTATTCATCACTTTGTGTAAATTTGGGTTTGGTCCTAACATACGTGCATGGATCAAACTACTGTATACCAGTCCACAAGCTTCAGTTTGTATTTACAACACTATCTCAGACTACTTCAAACTACAACACGGTACTAGACAAGGATGCCCCTTGTCACCACCGCTATTTGCAATCGCCATTGAGCCTTTGGCTGTTCACTTTTGAAATGCATCAGAGATAAAAGGAATTTTCAGAGAAGGACTTGAACAGAAAATATTACTATATGCAGATGATATTGTAGGAGTGCTATTAAGTAAGAACTTCATCTCCCAGCAGTCGTTGCAGGGGCGGCTGGGGTCAAAGGTGGTTAAAAGGAGGGCAGGGGGCAAATAGAGAAGAAAAGTTTGTTTTGTTTTGGTGCGTTGTGTGTTACATTTATCTGTCGTGCTGCCTGCTGTTATTTGAACCTTAATTAATCATTGTGTCCTGGACTGTATTCGTTTGTTGGGGTCTGGATCGTCTGTCTACCTGGGCACTGAGGGACTGTGTTGGAATTCATTGGTTTTCCGGAAAAGTGGAGCGCTCTTGAACCATCCATCCGATTTAATCCTTTCAGTAACTACTGGTAGGACTGAGTTTTCTTTCACCCTTTCAACATACAGATCGCTGGACTTAACTTCATCACCTCTCATTTCATCTGGTTTGGTTTACATTGACTTTGCTTTGTGGTGTTTGTGTTTATTTGTTAAATGTAATATCGCTGAAGGGGTCAGGGTAGTAATATTGTTTTCATTTAGTTGATTTAATTTTATTATATTCTTTATTGTTTAATGTGCCCAGCGTGCTTTATTTGGTCTCTGTAGTAGTGTGTGTGTGTGTGTGTGTGTGTGTGTGTGTGTGTGTGTCATTCCAAGGCTGGGGTTGTCCCCGGTAATCCTCCACTAAAATAAATAAATCACTGTCACATTGAGGATGTGAATCTTAGTGGCACTTGACTGCTACAATATGGTACTATATATATTAGACCCACAAAATTCAGTGCCTGCAGCCCTGACTGTACTAGCAGAATTTCTAAAGATATCTGGACTCAGAATTAATTTGAACAAAAGTGTGCTTTTTCTAGTGTATTCTCTAACAAACAAAATTAGATTGGATACCTTCTTTTTTATCATTGTAGATCAGTTTAAATACCCAGGGGTAAATATCAGAAGTAAATATAAAGCTCTCTTTCAACAAAATTTTGTTGTTTGCATGGACAAAATTAAACAAGACATGTATAGATGGTCTACCCGTCATCTTTACTTTAGCAGGGAGAATTAACACTATCAAGATGAATATCCTCCCTAACCTTCTGTTTCTATTTCAAAACATCACCATGTACATTAACAAATATTTTTTTAAGAAATTACATTCAATCATAACCTCATTTACTTGTGATTCGAAATATCCATGCATCCAAAGGGTGACCCTAGTATGACCTAAATCAGAAGGCAGCATGGCTCTATCTAATTTTCACTTTTACTACTGGGCATCAAATATACAAGCTATAAAAACCTGGACACTTACACAGACAGACAAACACACACTAGCTTGGTCTGCAATAGAAATGAAATCCTACAGTACTTCTTTATATTCCTTGCTTAGTGTCCTGGTAAATACAAGGTATTGTCAATATACTAACAACCCAATTATCCTTCATTCACTCAGAATGTAGAACCAATGTAGGAAGCACTTCAAGTTAGAGAACATTTTATCTGTGGCACCTTCACTGTACATGATAACCAACCTTTTTCCACCTTCTCAAACTTACACAGTTTTTAATGTTTGGAAATCATATGGGATTAACACTAGAATTACCAGAGACAATGAAAAACCTCTTAAATCCCTTCACACTTCTCTGTCAGCGTCTTTTGTCCTATAAATGTGCCAATAAAGACAAGCAGCAAGCAGCCTGCTATTCCATCCCCCACTGACACAGAAAGTGCACAAAGTTCCCCCACCTCATGCCTTGATTATCTGGGAGTGAAGTGGTGGAGTTTTAGAGTGGAAATAATAGATTGTTATTTGGAACACATGCATTTCATGTGTGTTCCGTTTCTACAATAATCTGTGTAAACACATTGTTAAAACAGAAACGTTTTTCATATTTTAGTAATAAATGACAAAATGTAGGCATAAACTATATAATGTGTGAAGCCTGAAGTCCAAAGATCAAATAAACACTTTCACAAAAGGTTCAAGGACGATACAACAGCTTCCTTGGCGTAGTGGTAAGATTTGGTGACTTTTACTCAAGAGTTCCTGGTTGGATCCTGACTGCCTCCTATATTTACCGTTTTCAGTAGTGAGCTGCTCTTATTATACAATAGACACATACATTTAAAATTAGAGCAGCTCACTATTGAAAGTGAAAGTGTTTATTTGATCTTTGGACTTCAGGCTTCACACATTATATCGTTTATGCCTATATTTTGTCATTTATTACTCAGTTTCTGTATATACCTTCACATATCCATCTTTAATTACCCTTATATTATAATTGGCTATATTTTTTGTTTATTACAGTGGGTTTGTTTGGAATATTTGTCAAAAAAAAGTCTATTTCCACATTTGATCCCCAAACAGAGAAAGTGAAGGTTGACTTGTGTGCTCCTTCACCAATTTGTTAATTTTATTTTATATCTTCTTAGTTCTGGCATTTCATTTCAAATATGAGGCAGAGATACCTTACTCCAGAGTCCCAAAGTGATAAGCTGAGTCTATAGTTAATTTAAAAGCAGCATTTTGAATAGCTATTTATAGCTTAGTTGTAGCAGTACAAGCTACTTACATGTTGTTTTAGTGCTCCTGTGAAGAAGAACTCGGTGGCAGGGCAAGTTGTATCCAGCATTTGGTGTGCCCCTGCAAGCCGCCCCACTGATTTGTAGGCCTGCAAATCATAAGGCTTTTTCACGTATGAACCGACACTATGCCAAGGCACATGTCCAGTGCCTCTATATTATCTCCAAGTGTGCTTTCAAATTGAAGCGGCTAGATGGCACATCAGGTGCTCAAATCCACTGCAGGAAAGAAAGAGCAGAGCGCCGAGTATAACAGTTTACCGACTGAGAGAATACATGCATATAAAAAGAAAGGTAAAAAGATGGAGTAAAAGTAGATGAAAGTTCACCGCGTATCTTTCCAGCAGAGGTGAACAACCAGCCAGTGTGACATGGATGCAAACACATATGTGTGGAGCATAAAAGGTGGAGGATTAAAATAGGGAAACTGCACCTAATCAGAGGAGGACATGCAGTGCGTAGAGCACAGAGAAGAACGTTTAAGTTTGCAGATATTAGTGAGGACAGTTTATATCCGATTTGTATATACAATTGGGGGTGGAAGTACTGTAGATTCCGGAATATAAGCCGAAAATTAGTAGGTAGAAAAGGGGGTCGGCTTATATACCGAGTCGTCTTATATTCCGGGATCTACGGTAATCTGTGTTTGTTGGTGCTCATTTTTTCCATTAGTGTCTTTGTGCCTAATTTTTCCCTTTTTGTTTTTGATTATTTTTCTGTCCATCCTTTGTTAACCATCTGTGGATGAAGAAGGAGGAGGAAGAAAAAGCTTTTTTGTTTACCTTTGTGTTGGATTTTCTCATCACTTTTTGCCTCGGAGTCACTGTAATTATTGTAGATAGCACCTGCACTTATTTCTCGTTTTAGTTAATAGTCTTTCATTGAACTATACAGTATATACTTGTAAGATTTTACTGTGAATAGTTATTGGTACCTGCTTATTAAACCAGAATTCTGTTTTTTGGAACAGACATCGTCTGTGTCTCAGTTCTCCCATCCCCTGGTCATTCAGTGACGGCTTCAGGTGCCCGGTCTCTGAATTTGTACAATGGTGTCACAGCATGGGGAACCACATGGGCATAACCTGTATGATGTTTGTATTCCTCCCTGTGTATTTATGTATGCCAGCTCTTTCTCACATCCCAAAGACGTGATTGTTTGCTTTTCTAAATCTGTCTTTTCCTTACAGAGGAACAGGGAGATAAAGTCATCCTTGGGGCATGAGTAGGATTTAGCAGGGATGGTGTGGTCGAAATGTAACATCTTCTTAAAGAAAGAAACATCCTCTAACAGGACAATTCAGTAATCAGGCAGGAAAAAAGCTGTTCATTGTATCTTTTAATTACTCCTCGGCCAAATCCTTTAAAGGGAGCATTCTTCAGAAGCATTCTGTTATGGCATCGTCAGAATGATCAGAATGGTCAGATAAACAATGAATTGAGGTTAATTTTATAAACTACTGAATTTACATACAGTGTCAATCAATGCATACATTTTACTCTGGTTGGTTTGATGGTTTACACCCAAATAATTTATATAAAATAAAAGTATTATACAGGGTGGGCCATTTATATGGATACACCTTAATAAAATGGGAATGGTTGGTGATATTAACTTCCTGTTTGTGGCACATTAGTATATGTGAGGGGGAAACTTTTCAAGATGGGTGGTGACCATGGTGGCCATTTTGAAGTCGGCCATTTTGGATCCAACTTTTGTTTTTTCAATAGGAAGAGGGTCATGTGACACATCAAAGTTATTGGGAATTTCACAAGAAAAACAATGGTGTGCTTGGTTTTAACGTAACTTTATTCTTTCATGGGTTATTTACAAGTTTCTGACCACTTATAAAATGTGTTCAATGTGCTGCCCATTGTGTTGGATTGTCAATGCAACCCTCTTCTCCCACTCTTCACACACTGATAGCAACACCGCAGGAGAAATGCTAGCACAGGCTTCCAGTATCCGTAGTTTCAGGTGCTGCACATCTCGTATCTTCACAGCATAGACAATTGCCTTCAGATGACCCCAAAGATAAAAGTCTAAGGGGGTCAGATCGGGAGACCTTGGGGGCCATTCAACTGGCCCACGACGACCAATCCACTTTCCAGGAAACTGTTCGTCTAAGAATGCTCGGACCTGACACCCATAATGTGGTGGTGCACCATCTTGCTGGAAAAACTCAGGGAACGTGCCAGCTTCAGTGCATAAAGAGGGAAACACATCATCATGTAGCAATTTCGCATATCCAGTGGCCTTGAGGTTTCCATTGATGAAGAATGGCCCCACTATCTTTGTACCCCATATACCACACCATACCATCAATTTTTTTGTTCCAACAGTCTTGGAGGGATCTATCCAATGTGGATTAGTGTCAGACCAATAGCAGTGGTTTTGTTTGTTAACACAAACACAATGGGCAGCACATTGAACACATTTTATAAGTGGTCAGAAACTTGTAAATAACTCATGAAAGAATAAAGTTATGTTAAAACCAAGCACACCATTGTTTTTCTTGTGAAATTCCCAATAAGTTTGATGTGTCACATGACCCTCTTCCCATTGAAAAAACAAACGTTGGATCCAAAATGGCCGACTTCAAAATGGCCACCATGGTCACCACCCATCTTGAAAAGTTTTCCCCCTCACATATACTAATGTGCCACAAACAGGAAGTTAATATCACCAACCATTCCCATTTTATTAAGGTGTATCCATATAAATGGCCCACCCTGTATTATATTCTGGTTCTTCTTATAATTTTTGAGATAATCCACCACCCTTGACCTTTCTGTACATACAACAACTGTCCACTCTAGTTTATAGGACATTTTCTGATTTTAGTCATCTTTTAGTCATCCTTCAGTACATCAACCTTTCTTCTGGTACATTCTTTATTTACTTGACCATCTCAGTATTTTTCCTAAACCAATTCTTATATTTTAGTGTAAATTTTGTTGTTCGTTTGATCTTTATCTCGTTTTCGAAATTTATTAACCCTTTATGCTATGTTGAAGGATGAATACTATGTTACCCTAAATTATTCTTCCACAATGGGACACCAGCCACTCACAGACTACTGTTACATGCATACTCACACTTATTCATACTGCCGTTTTAGGGGTTTGCATGCATGGGGAGGAAAACAGAAGAGGAAAAATAAAGCAGGCACAGACTGGATGTGTCATGTGTGGCTCTATAAAACCCAGATCCACCTATATTTCTAAAATGATAAGTAGCATTTAAAACACTGTATTTAATGTGTTAAAAACATTTTGCTGAAAGTATCTAACTCACAGCACATTCATAGCAGAATAGCAAAGTGGTGAAGGAAGTTATCTCACAGCTCCAAGGCAATGATTTCAATTCACAACCCCATCTCTGTTTGTGTGTATACTCCATGTTCTCCCTGTGTCCAGCGTGCATTTTGAATTTGCCCAGTAGGTGCGATTGAGAATGTATGGGTAAGCAATGCTGTCTACTTGCCTGGCTCCAGGTAGGCTTCAACTGCATGGGACTTAGTAGTAGACGAAATTAATAATAACAAAAAATGAATAGATGGATCAATTGTATCAAAATAGACATTCTCATTAAAACAGCTACTGTTTTAAAAGGCTGTTAGAATAATTTGAGTTAAAGTCTTCTAAACAAACAAGGCTACACTTTTCATTTGGAACACAGATATACTTTTTAAATTATAAAACGAAAACATACAATTATCCCCCATTTCTATATACCGTCATTTTTAAAACAAGTGTAGCATACATAAATGTTTTAATTTTTGGGGCTTAATGTTTGTGGAGGATTGCTCGATTCTTGGACTGCAGAGTGTTTTTTTTTCCTTATCTGCCTGAAACAAAGACAAGTCAGAGAACCTTTGCCAAAATCCATAGCAGTGGATTTGATGTACAAATGAAAACATGTGCTGGAAAGCTGCTTTTATACATGGTTGTGCACTCTTTTTTTATTGTTTCTGATGCATCTCTCTCTCTACTCAAAGCAATTGCATTTGTAATAATAAAATATTAAAAAATAACTTAAATTGACAAAATTAAACTATGCAATTGAGTTATACATGCCAAAGGAAAATTTTCAGTTGAACGACTTGTGATTAAAGTGATAATGGTGCTAAATAAATAATCCTAATTGTGTATTATTCTTCATTGATGGTATTCTATTTCTTGAACTAGTAACTGTATTTAATTATTATAAAATGTGTGCACCACTTATGATAAACTTGGCAAAGCATCCGAAGTTAGTAACAATATGCAGCTGATAGATTATATTTTATCTATCTACTTATTTACAGTATACTTTATTATTTTATTTGTCCCCAAGGGGAAATTAAAATTTTACAGAAGCTCTGAAATAAACAAATAAATAAATATAATAAAAACAAAAACAACAACCCTCCCCAAATACACATAAAAATGTCTGACTTGGATAACAGAGAGCTGCTGCTGTCAATAACAGGCTTGTAGACGACAGCAGATAGCATAGACTTATTCAAAAATCTAATGTTTTGCTTTAATAAAAAAAGTGTCATAAGTTCATTTCCAAGTTATTTATTCTATCTGCACACCTGGCCAACAGTAACCAGGCTGCCACTGTTCTTGTCTAGCAGCATGAATCTCCTGCCATAGGTTATGTAAAATATTACATAGTGGTGAGTTTTGTTTAGAGTACAGTTTCACAAATTGACCATAAACTTTGTTTTATGTGTGATTTTAGAACAGTGAAACTCACTAAAAAGAGTGTTTTAAAGTTTTAAAAGATTTTGGGTGGTTGGAAATAAAGGAGCATTGGTCCTTAAGGAATTAGCAACAGTGTACACCACTTTTGGACCAGTATATTTTTTTCATAAAGCAATCCAGATGAAAATATATGGGCAAAAAATAGTCTTTTGGGAAGTCAAAATTACTAAACACAACCCACAATGAGCCAAAAAGACATACATTTAGATAAAAGTGAACAAGACTATGAAATTACTATCCACATTTGTTGAGAATACACTGGTTCTGACTCTTAGATGAGCTGTCTACAACACAAAACTTTGTGCGTGCTGATATAGGCGTTCTCCCATCAGCCCCAGTACACTTCTGCTGCCTGATGGAAATTGTAGTCCCCAAGTCCACACTAGGTTTTGGAGTGCCCGCCCCCGCCAATACGTCATATAGCCTGTATTTTAGGCTAATCCAAAGGAATAGTGTAAAAAAAGTTTGTGAGTGACTGGTGAACAAACAAATAGATTTTTATTCATTTATATGCAGTAGATGAATGGGGTGGCAGAGTATCCCTCTGGTTTTATTTGGGGTGTGTTGCACCTTTGCCATGATGCTTGTACTTTCTGAGGCTTTTCACAATATAAAATAGTTGACAAGAGTTGTTTGAGTATGTGTTTGTGTTCTGACAGAGGATCTTTAAATGTGATCTTCTTGTAATACAACTCCAAATTAATGTCACCAGGTTATATTCACAAAAGAAAATAAATTTCCTCAAGTCCCATTCACCAGTTCAAAGATACAGTAAACTGTAGATGTACACTGTTAGTGCCACATTTTAAATGTTCTACATGTGTCTAAAATAGAATATTTACTCATAAATAACACAAACTGGCAATAACACTACTACAATAAATGCATGGATAGTAAGATGAAGCTTAACAGTTCAGTATGGCTGTTCCAAATATAATAATATGCTGGCTTTTAAGTCAAATCGATTTTTCACCGCCTCATTTATGTCTCAACAATGGAGCCTTTACAATATTCTTTTATCTGGAGAGGGGGAAAAAGACACTTTTCATTTTTAGACTTCTTTTCTTCTCAGCATAACAGACATGCTTGTATGATTTTGGTTTTGTGTTTAAACAATAATCGATCTATTACTATACGAGGAGGAGGTTGGGAGCGTGTGATGATAGCACGTTGTTGTACCGCACCCACCACACAGAAGAAAAACATTTTGGAATATAGCCGTTACAGGACTACATGACCGCGAAAGCGCTCCCTGCACTTAATGACTTAAACAGGTAAGTGCTTTAATGTTTATTTTGAAATCGACTTTACCCTATTCATAGGACTTTCCTTTAAAGTGGTAATGCCTGGTAGGCGGATTACCACAATAACCCTTTATCCCTGTGGGCACAAACTGGAAACTCAGTCTCTGTGGTTCACAGTCTGAATATTCATATTCATTCTTGGTGAGTATTCTTTTAATAGTTAGGTTTTGAATTAAATGCAGCACATGTCGCGTTAAGCTACATAGTCTCTGAGGTTTTATTTTGAAACACACGCTAAGGAACGCCGATTAGTTTCTGAGGTTGTATGTATGTACAGTATGTAAACTATTATTCATGTAGCACATGCTAAGAAAACCACTTAGCCTCTTATAAATCACACAGTAGTTGAACAGTGCTTAACCTCTAAGGTTACATATAAAAGACAACTATTAGTCATAGTTCTATTTCTTTCTAAGGGTATATAACCTAAATGTTCAAAAAATGATTGTATGCCAATACCAACTCAAATATTACCATAGCTTATAATCAATTCATAACTTACAGTAAAAGCAATCTTTAATAATAAAGTGGAGTCAGATTAACAAATCCCATTGCTGGTTAAGAGGTCCGACAACTGTAGATTAAAGCTGGTGAAATAAATTATTAAATAATAAGCATAAATTCATAATAAATACATAAACTAATAGCCAGCTAAAAAGGCCAACACTTTACAGCAAGAGGTGGACCTCTCAAAAGTGCTATGACCTTTAACCATACATCTTCACTTGGAAATTTGGAAACAAGTGTTTTTCTTTAGGGATAGATCATCCATCTTCACCTTTTTAATCTACTGGGTCTTGAACATATCCAGTTTGCCTCCAGAAATACACAAGCATAGCCATGTTTACATTGAAAATGTAGGAATAAAAGGTCAGCAATCAGCTCTGACTATGCCCAGAAGAACTCACACAAACATATGTGGAGGACATACAAGCTACATAACAAATGTGTTGCAAGCCCAGACACAATAAAGGCAGCTATTGCAATCTTGCCTACTACCATCAACTAGGAGACTTTATTTCTATAATAATTGTACTGATTTTGTTTTACCATTACCTCATCAGCTTGTCTTTATATAACCTGGACACTGGAAACATTTTAAAGATGCTATCATTTTTCTATCCAACTTAAAAATACTGAACAGCCACATACTGTATATAGCACTGTATGCACACAGTACAGGGCAGAAATGTCAGACCTTATTTCTGGAAACCTAGTGAGAAGTCAAGCAAAATGACACCTTTTCCATTTAATCCAACCTGTAAATCGAAGGCTGGTTTACCTTTTTAAATATCTAGACAGATGATTTAGCAAAGTTCTTGCATATATTCAGATACATGAAGCCCTTGTTCTTTTGTCAGCAGTTTAGAAGCCTACTCACTAGCTCTTCACAATTAAATATAATAGTTGGTCTCGTCTGTTGTTGGAGATGGACATGTAGGGGGGAGCTCCATTAGCAGCAGTGTTATTCTAACCTTTATTTTATATATCACTTCAAGATATCCTGTATTTATTTATCCCCTAGGGATTGAATAATACTACATGCAAGTACAAATAAGCATGAGTAGCAAACCAAGGGCTCAGAAGGAAAAGGAAAAGGATAAGGCAGCAAAAGCCCCGTCTTCCTTTTCATCTCCACTGTCAAGCTTCAGCTAATTCTCCCCATGAGTCTGCCACATCATCTCCTACTGAACTTGCACTCTAAAGAGATCGGGGAAGATCGAAATGCACTCTCTGAGCTGAAGGTAATGATTGCCATGTTCAGAGGGATATAAATTTAAGCACTTTGAGCTACTGTTTGTATGAAAATGTGCTATATAAATAAATGTTTTTGTTAAATGGTATAAGGCGAATTGCAAAGAAAAACAATAGGGAAATAAATGATGAAATAAAGGCCCTAAATGAGAAAAATGAGAAACTGTATCAGGATATGAAAGACCTAGAGAAACTTTTAAGTAATAAGTTTATTATAAACTTTACAGAAATGCTACGAAAAGTTCCTGAAAAAATACAGTAAAATACAAGTAAGTTAAAATTAAAGTACTTGCTGCTCAGCTTGAAGATGTTAAGCAACTGCTGCAAAAATCAAAATGCAAAGTGCTCGTAAACAAACTGACAGTAGTGGAAGATAGATATAGGAAGAACAACATCAGGATTAAAGGTCTTCCTGAAAAACGGAAAAGTCCAAACCCAGTGAAATTCATAGCTTTAACTATTGTCTAAAATAACTGGAGAGGACTTTAAATCAGACATTGAGATCTCTGCTGCCTACCGTATACGTTAATCAAATGCCTCCAAACCATTATCTGTTTCGAGAAACTACAGGCCAAACAGAATCTCATGTGTCTTCTTAGACAGAAAGACGAGATTATTTTTTAAAATACCTGCATTCATGATTTCCTCGATTTCTCTCCTGCTACAGCTGCTAAATGTGCCACATTCTACAGCATTAAACATCTCCTTTGTAGAGCTGAAATCAAAGCCTCTTGTACCCTGCTAAACTGAAAGTGGTTATTGAAGATCAATTTTGCATTTTTAGTTCTCGGACGAAGCAGATAAAGCACTGAGAAAACTGATCCTGACATTCTTTTGAAACACACGACTACACCATGTTCTGGCAAGGCAAAGGCTTGAAGCTTCCATTTTAAACTGTTTGTAAAGTGATATTTGCTGTAACAATATTATATATATATATATTAATTTTTTTTTTTTCTTCTTTTTCGGCCATCACTTCCTCCCCTTTTTTAATTAAACTGCAATTATTATATTGACATTTTATTCATTAATTATATGCACATTTGGGCCACTTGGCTAACTGGTTACTAAAAAGTTAACAGTTATTGTTTAAGCTTCAGTTATATTGAAATTTCTTTCATTAATTATATACACATTTATCTACCACAGAGTAACAAGCTATTATCTTATTGTTAAACTTTAAGTAACCAGCCCTTTGCAGTGTTTTTTACAGTTTTATTGTCTTTAGCATCATACCCTTGGTCTATTATTTTTGGACTGTTTAAGATTATATCATTAGTCTATTGTATTTGGATAGTATCTTCACAAGATAACTCAGTTTTATCCTTTTTATCCTTCTTCATTCTGATGTTGGGGGTTCATTTTACTTAGACATGCTCCTTCTCTTGACATGTCAAAGGACTGGGACTTCGCGAAGTGTGGCTTGCCTCATTGCAGAGGCACAGAGGGGGGGGGGGGGCAACTAGGGAATGGAGGGAGAGAAAGAGAGCAATGCTACTTCTATTTTATCCCTTATATCCCAATAACTGTTAGTGACAACATAACAATACGCTTCATAGCTGTATCACTTGGCAATAATATGAATATCTATTATATGTACAATGTACTACCTTAACCTAAGACTACAAAATGTCAACAAAAGTTCAGAAGAATATTTCCATGACCAAATAGTGAACTTTGTGAGCTGGAATGTCAAGGGTCTCAATCATGAATTAAAGAGAAAGAAAGTACTCTCACACTTAACAAGTCTACTGTAAATGCCAAGATAGTAGTTTTACAGGAGACTCACTTATTAATAAAGGACCAGTTTCAGTTCCAAAGAGAGTGGTCTGGCCAAATTTTTGACTCTAGCTATACAAAGATAACCAGGGGCCTCCTGCATAACACCATGCATAGAATTCACACACAAAAAAAAATCCAGATGCATAAATCTGTGCGTACGCCAACTTCCACGTTCTTCCGTTACATAAATCCCAGTCAGCATGAAATGTAACACATATGCAATTGTCTGTCACTCCACCCCAACTCCTCCCAGAATTATGCCTCTTTGAATATGCAAATCGATATAAATAGCTCCTTATGTTTTGCATTCTATGAAAAGACAATGACAAAAGCACAGGGAAAAAAGAAGAATCTCAGCAAATACCAAGTAGAGGCAAGGAAAATTTACTATTTGTTGGTTTAAGCAGTGGTATAAACAACAAAACGAAGCTGATCGAGTGACAGAGAGTGGTGGAGAAACTCGAAAGTTCTAGTTCAGAAATTCGCACAGTGCCTGAAAAAAAAAGAAGTGGTCAGGTATAAAATTCGGCGAGAAATGGCGAATCATAGCCCACCGTCTGAGTGTCATATGAAAATGTATTAGGTACAGAGGAAAGAAAAAATTGGGACACAGTGGGAAAAGGTCAAAATTTCCACTTTAATCACATAGTTTATTTTGTCATTAAAGTAGAGTGTCATAAACTTTTTCATTTAATTTACTAGTTTCTCAAATCCCATCGTAAGTAAAGTGGCACGTTAAATGCTTCGTATTCTATGTGTTCTTCTGTGTAATCTATGAGTGTGAATCAGTATGTGGTTCTTGAACAGGCTTTTCCCTATGCCAACAGGACACAGAATACGTTACATTCATGATGTGACAGCTCTCTGAACAGTTTAAATACTAAGTTGTATACTTGATATCATTTTCATGATGGTAGGAATTAAAGCATGTATAAAACATTGAGGCATGGTGCCGCAGTGGTAGTGACAAGCTGGCGGCCCTTCCAGAGATTGTTCCAGCATACTGCAAGATGCTTGCTGCACTGTGCACAACCCTCGATAAAATAATTTATTTCGGCCCTCCAACCTGCAAGGAAAAACCTGGGGGTTGGTGGCAGAATTGGCACTCTGCCACCATAAAAAAAAAAACTCACATTGGTTCCATTCCATCTGAACTAGTGTGGTGCTGAGGTGTCACCCATTGCATGGCTGTACTTGGGTCCTAATCTGGGATCATGAGTTGGTTGGCCATGTGGTGGGTGCGGCAGTGCACTGTATCAGTGCATGCTCCTAGCATCTCTCTCTCAATGCACCTACCATGGATGATAGAGCTTTATTCCAAAATGTATTTGCATCTATCCCTAATGTGAAAACTCACTTTAATTGTATTTTAATCCAGACCTCAAGAGATCCTCAGATACAACAGTGATAATACTAATAATATCTAAATCGAATACTGTAAAGATAATTACAGAGTTTGTAACAGATCATAACTTATCTGACCCATGGAGGTTCGTAAATCCTTACCTAAAAGCATACCCCTTCTTCTCACCCATACATTACTCAAGAATTGACTATTTACTTATAGGCAAATTTTTTTGCCCACTATAAAATCCTGTAGGTATAACGCTATCATTATCTCTGATCAAGCCCCTCTGATCATGGAGTTAAATTGCTGAGTCTTATGCACTCATTTCATAGCTGCCGTCTTAACCCCCTGTCATTAGCTGATGAGAACTGTACAGAAACAGACAAATACATCATTAGTGGTCTTAGCAGGTAATCTTTTGGAAACTCTGAAGGCATTTTTAAGAGGACAGATTATTCCATATCTTTCTCACAAAAATAAACTGGAAACCAAGAAGGTGTCTGAGATAATCAGCAAAATTACCAGAATATATATAGAATACGCCAGGTCTCCAATTGAGGCACTCTATAGGAAAGGACAGGTTTTACAATCACAATTTAACTTGTTGACAACTAAAAAAATGGAACAGCTTATTTTTAAATCACAACATCATTATTATGAACACAGAGAAAAGGCCAATAAGATCTTAGCCCAACAAATCCATAAGCAGGAAGTCTGTAATGCAATAACAGCAATTGGATACCCTTCTTTTCTTGCTCCTTTTATAGAGTGGCTTCAGTTGCTGGCTCCTCTCTCTTTCTCTTGGGTGGGGGTCGAATTTTCCTTTGATTTATTACATTTGACTTGACTGTATGGAATGTTGTCAGACTGATTCTCCAGAAAACACTTTCCCTGTACTTATACATTTGGTAATGTGAGGGGAAACCTATTTTCTACTGGGCTTAAGTCATAGAATATAACACAACTAAAGAAAAGCAATTACAAAAAGCTTAATCCAAAGTCTACCCATCAATCTTTCAAACTCACTTATTTCAGTACTGAGGCAAGACATAAAACTGAAACCATTCATGGACAGCTTATCACAATCAGGAAATCATTTTTTTTTTTTGTATTTTGGTTAGGCCGTGGAATTTTGTGCATTTTCTCTTATGATGCCACACATTTTTTAGGGTTTGTTAACACTTGTAGTAGCACTGACTGTTTCCACTTTTTAGTGGTCCTCCTCTATAGTCTTGAATACAGGTTTTGCTTCAGTCTTAAGTTTAGTTTTTCCTATTTTTGGATTTATTGACTTTATCTCTTGGTGTTGTTTACAGCTTGTGACTTTGGATTAATTCCCTTTCAATTACTTGTTTTTAATGTTATAGAATTAATTAGATTTTATCTTAGCTTGCACTTTATATTAAGTATGTCTACTATCTCCTCACATACCAACATCCGTGAGTAAATTAAAGGTTTTTGGATGATCGTTTCGTTATTTTTTTAATGAATCATTTTATTAGATTTCTATTTAATTATATTCATCTGGTTTTCTTGTATAATTTTCTTTTACTTTATCCTTTCTGATTTAAATTATGTTAATAAATGCTGCTGTTAATAATTCATTCTTAGTTAAGTCCACTTATTAAGTAATTATTACATTGTTACTCAATCAGTTTGATTGATTGCCTTGAGTAGGATTTCTTTTTTTTTAATTTTTATTGAATTTATTTAAAGCATTCCATACAGTCAAACTTAACAAAACTAAATTCAACTCAACCTCCACTCATGTCAAAGAGAGAGAGGCCAACAGCCAGAGTAAAACTTTGAGGGTAGTATAGAGGGAAAGGAGTCTTTCTCTCCAGTATAAGTGTTTATTCTAAGATATTATTGATTAGATCCTGCCAAGTTTTAAAAATGTTTTGAACAGATCCTGTAAGTGAGAATGTGATTTTTTTTTCCAATTTCAAACAGTATATAACATCAGTTACCCACTGACTTAACAGAGGTAGGTTAGAATTCTTTCAGTTGAGCAAGATAAGTCTATGCGCTAATAGTGAAGTAAAGACAATTACAGTTTGTTTGTCCTTCTCCACTTTAAGTGCATCTGGGAGAATACTAAACACAGCTGTTAATGAATTAGGAGGGATTGTGAGGGATTTCTAATCTTAGCAGGAATTCTAGTCTTTGAGGGTGTCCGAGGTTCTTCTCACATGTTCATTCGAGGTATATAATAACCCACCGGGACAAGAGGGGGCGCTGTTGCTAACATGTATTTCTTCCTCTCTCCCCGCAGCACCAAGAAACTGTCCAGTAAGTGCATTTAGCCCCGCCCCTTCTAGTCTGCACGAGATAAGAAGCTAGGCCACACAGAAGGAAGCATCTTTTTGTACAGAACAGACGAGTGGAGAGAGCTCCCTGAAAAACTCAGATATTGACAGCTGAAGAGCCTACTGATTTCCTTTTGTTGATTTGCCCAGACGGGCTGTGTTTTGAAACCATAAAAGCCTTTATTTTATTTTGGACTGTAGAATTAAATAGGATGACCCAGTTGGTATCCCAACCATTGTTTCATCTTTGTCCTGTCATTCTGGCATTCGGCCACAAGGCTAATCCTGAAAACTTTTTTCACATCACAGCTGCTGTCTATTAAAGACCAAGACACAGATAGTTTAGGGTCCAGGAATTGTCTTCCCGAAGAAAAAGACTCAGTAACAGAAGCAGTTTAATTTGTTTTCAGGTTTTCTTCTGGTTTTTGTTGTCCTGCTTAAAGACTTACTCACTTTGGTTCTCTTTGCATAACTTTCTTGAACGCCTCTCACTACTTTCTAATTCTGGGCTCCAATTATCTGATTAAGTATGGCAGGTGATCCTTTACATAAGCAAGGCAACTGCATGGAACATTTCATGTACACATTAGCACCAGGGCATACAGGGCCAGTTTAGAGTCACATGTCAATGTAAAATGCATGTTCTTGGGATTAGGAAGGACGTTTGTATGCCATACTCATGAGAACAATCACTCATGAAGTGTATGGACTGGAATTTGAATCCAGGGCTCTGGAGTTAGGACAGTTTTTATCATGTCACTCAAGAATACAAGGTCAAAGTTAAACTCATCCATCCACTTATTCTATCCACCTGTAATGGCCAATGTGGTTTTGCTGGGGGAGGAACACCTAAAACACCATGGATTCACTGGAGGTAATAGCAGAAAACAAGACAACAGCAAACTTAAAAGGTCATTATGGCTAAAGCTGCCAATTGTCATGGAGCATCATTAACCATAAGCTCAATCCACCACAGTATGCTAAGAGATAGTATTTGGCCTATGTTTTGTGAGCAGGAATAAGACTGCGTAATGTTTCCTTCCATCCTGTTGTTATCATCCCAACCAGCTGTAACAGTTACATTAGCATAGCATAGATAAATATTTCTTTATCATTGCTACTATGTCATATCTATAGTTTTGGGAGTTGCACCTTTTGTAATACACTCTTAAAAATAATGATTCTTTAATGGTGCTATATGGTTCGTTACTGGGTTGTGTGATTCCTCATAGAACTATTGCTTGGGAAAGCACCCTTTCATTTTGGGAAGGGTACTTTGCATATGAAATTGGTTCTTTAAAAAACGTCCTAATATGTAGAAAAAGCCTGAAATCTTTATTGTATATGCTATGAGCAGGACATCAACAGATTTAGAAAAACTGGACTTAGCCTTTGATATTGTGTGCAGCAAAAGTCCTTTTTATATAATGACTCATTAGTATTTCACATGTTTTAACATCTCTTCATTACTATTTGCTGTATGAAGCCTGGTACAGATCTAAATAGATAAAGATTCTTTCTGGAACCTTCATGAGAATGTATCTTTATGGAACCAAAATTGTTCCCCTATGGCATCATCTTCTTTTATAATACGCTACCGTGGCTGTTCATTTGTCCAGAATTTTAAATCCCCTGTAGCTCGCAAACCGTTTCAACTATTGACCTGAAATTTGGTACACATATACTACCTGACGTTTACTATCCGCTTTCGGGGGGATGATTGACCTCCAAGATTATTCCTCTTTTTATTTTTATTTTATTATAGAATCAGCCAGCAGGGCAGCCGGTGTGGCGCATGCGTACGGGTGCCGTTCTCACAAAACTGATGAACTCCCTACTACCTTCGCCATCACTTTCCCTACCTCTTCATATCTTAAATCATTCTTGAGGCAGATTGAAGAGTGAAAAATTAAGGAAAACATACTAAGTACCGGTAATTGCAACACAAACACACAAAAGAGTGAAAAATTAAGGAAAACATACTAAGTACCGGTAATTGCAACACAAACACTGACAGTTTTAATGTGAAAAGATACAGACGAAAGAAAAGAAGAAGTAGGCCATTAGGGTGGAGAAAAGAAGAGCTGCTCAGGAAGCAACAAGCGCATCAAGCTCTGAGCGAATGAATGGTAAATGTACAGAGAAAGAGGATAAAAACTAAGAATGCTCAAGTCAAGTGTATTCACTGCACGTTATCGTGCAGTGTGGCGTTACTGGTTTTGAATAACTGCTCTGGCACCTTTGTATTGTCTTACACTGTGATATGTTGCTTCATAGATAGAAGATTAATAAAAATCTATTTAAGGACTGAAGGGAACCAGAGCTACGCAACAACAGGTGCAAGCAGTCCATGCTGTTCACAGGGCACAATCACTGACTCACCCACTATCACTCATACACATCCGATATAAAGTTTTTAATTAGACAAACATACATCTTTGGTGGAAAATAGGATACTTCCCACACCACCATAATACGCATATACAAATAAGCTCACAAAAAGCTTTATTAGTCTTTAGCCCAATATTTTCTATCCCCTAAACTGAAAAGGGTTCTTTTTTTCCAAAAACTAGAGAATAATCATCTAGACTTGATGTAGTAAATTTCACGACAGAAAACAATACAAACAAAATAGAAACAAAACAATGTGAAATGTTCTATAATAGATATCTTTTTCTACTTGCATGTATTAACCCAGTACCGGGAGGCACATGACAGTCTGTTAAATTCGTACCATTAAAAGACACTCATACTCAAAGATTAGTAGTGACTGAGTGAATATGCAAACTACACAGAAACAGACTGCAAAATTATACTGCCATCAATCTATTCTCCATTTAATCTGCCAATGATTTTAAATTTCGATCATCCGAAAACCTTTAATTTACTCACTGATATTAGTAAGTGAGGAGAAAGCAAACATTTCAGCTTCCAGGTTAGGCTCTGCCTTCTCATAACTGGGTTAGAACATTAGAACAAATTCTGACAAGAACATAATAAACAAGTTCACAAAACTGATGAACTCTATTTACTAAGGTAAAGAAATGGCAGAAACTGTTATTGTCTGCTGCTGATCTCTAGCAACTATTACAGTAAAAGATTGTTTTTAAATGATACTGGTAAAGCAGCTCACTTTCCCTGTAGTCTGTTTACGCTAAATATTCACTGCAACCCTTCCCATGTTCCCACCCAATTGATCACTGAAGAAAGGAGGACATAGCCTAATCTGATATATTTCCACTTGGAGTGTGTGATATATTATGAGGGCTCTTCGATCGAAAAGCAAACTATATTTGTAATGAACATGTGCCGCCACACACTTATTACCAAGCATTTAACCGGGACTGAAATACATATTGATATTTCATGGTGTAACTAAATTAAAATGTTCAGAAAATTAAAGCTAGTATTGTATTTTTCTCCAGCAAGTTTTTTTTTTTTGACGTTGTGTGGGTTCCAATCTTCTCCTCCTCTCTGGCATCTACTTATTATATATTGATCAGGCTGCTTAAAAAGTAATTCAGAATTAATCTGATCATTATCCTTCAGACAATACTCCTCACTTACAAGAACCGCAATCCTGTCCTCTCACCTTAATGACTCTGTCTGTAAATCAGCAGCCTCTTAACAACACCTAAGAAGACCTAAGTCTGTCCCAGAGGAGTTTAAGAAGGGCTTCTAATATAATAATCAAAGGCAAATAATTAGTTTTTACCAAATACCGTATATTTGCATGCATAAGAGCAAGATGGTGTCAGAATCTGGAGCTTACAGATAAGAATTAATAAACCTGCAGTCAGTTTGCCAGCAGTTCCTGCTAACATAAGCACAATGAGAGGAAATAAAAATGGAAAATGAGTAAAACAAAATAAGATTCACTTCAAGAGCAGGATTATAGTTGTATGTCATGTTATTTTTATTGAAGTGATCTTCATTTTATATACTATCATTTACAGCAAGCAGTATGTAAAAAAGTTTCACAAAGTAAATAATACCACATCATGCTGTGGAAAGAATGCCTTCCAGAATATGTGTATTAGTAAAATCAGAAGGATAAAAGAGTGAGAAGACTTCTGGATGTAGAAGTCAGAAAAAAAGGACCAGACAACCAAATACATTTGGACACACATACTGTACATACAGTACATACACCCCTCCCAAAGAGGGGTTGGGAGCATGCACTGATTACAGCGCGTTGCTGCACCCACCACACGACGAACCATCCAGATTGGGACTTGAGTGCAGCCATGCAACGGGTGACAAATCAGCAATACACTGGAACAGGGTGAGGTTCTTTAAATTGGCTGGAGTGCCAGTCCTGAGTGCAACGATGCAAAGTAATAATCTGCCAAGTGAATTGCAGAAAGACTTTAGGATTGTGAAATGCATCCATTTAAAGATCTTCACACCACTTTACATAATTTAGTCAGAATAGTCAAAGGTGTTCAGTGTCAAGTAGCAATGCTTCTAAGATTATTCTGAGGTGGTCAATAGCAAGCGGATAAGCCGAGTTGTTTATCTGGGTAGATATGATCAAAATTCTAGTAGTGGCATTTTATACCAATTGGATTATATTTGTTTAGCTGGAAGACAACTGAGGAGAAAAAGTACTGCTAAATAAACTATTTATAAACTATCATTTTTCTTTCAACCCTTTCCCCGGACAAAACCACAATCCCTAGTGATAGTAAGGTGATTTTAGAAAACATCCACTTACTATTAGAGCGGCTATTTAGAGCTGAAATAGCAAAAAATCTGATTCAAGAAACAGCATGACAGCTTTATTGTTTTGATAATATGAGAAATTACAACTACTAAAGCTTCCATATTTTAAAAACATATAATACAAATATGACTCAAGAATAATGGTATCCAACCACTCTATATTTGAGCTCAGTACCTTCCACATATTACATCATTTTAAACATAGAGCAAATCAGGGACTTGTAATAAACTTTGTGGTGATGTACAGTAATATTCAGAAAATTTAAAGTTATAGCATCCACAATGGAACGTGTCCCATTGTTCCTCATGCTAAAATATATGGGGATTATTGCCCCTTCTTCAGACATAATACAGGACCTAAAATTTATGACTAGATACATGCATCTCTGAAGGCTTTTAGGTAAGTAGAGATAGACTCAAAACATTACCAGATATCACCAACAATCAAATAGCACTCCTGTAGCAAGCACTTTGAAAATCCACCCAGCTTGTATTTACTTTAAACACATTATTAAATCAGAATCCATCAAAATGCAGTTTGATGAGGGCATCAATATAGAAATGAAATTTCTAAGAACCTATTGAGGCTGCATAACCTCAGGAATGTTATATAATATCAATAAATAATAAAATGAAGAAAACCCTCATATTACAACACCGCATTTAACTTCTGAAGGTGTTTAAGCAGTGTTGGCAAAAATAAAAAGTTTTCATTTGTCATCCATCTGCACATGAGAGTAACAGATGAATCTGAATTGGTTATGAATGTGGGTGTGTGTGTGTGTGTTAACATGCCTTCTGATGAACTTGCGCCTGTCCAGAACTGACCCTGAACCAGACAAGTCAAAGTTATTTCTTCACAATCATGGTATGTATTAAATTGCATTCTAACATTACATGGTTTTAAAATGTTTTCAAAACATGTCATCTGTTCTTGCAGCTTATAATAGGGCTTAAAGGTACACTAACCCATAGGAGAATGAAAATCCTCAAAAATGACAGAATACTTTGTTGTCATTTGTTGTATAAGTTTTACTTGAATGTATGCAATGTTATTTTCTTAAAAAATAAAATAAAATTAATTGTAATTTTAATTTGTGTCTCTGCTGATGAGATGACGAGAGAGCTGAGAAAACTCTGCATAAACAAGACTTCAGGGCTACATGGAATGCTGAAATCATGCGCTAACCAGCTGTGTGGGGTCCTATAACACCTGTTCTCCTCTTCCCTGAATTTGCGGAAGGCTCTCCAGCTGTGGAAAAAAATCCTATGTGGTCCCAGTGCCAAAGAAATGTCATTACAGTGATCCCAAGAACTTATGTCATACATCATGAAGACTTTTGAGAGGCTAGAACTAAAACAGTTACGGCACCTGGTCTCAGAACATCTGGATCCTCTGCAGTTTGCCTGTCAGGCAAATATAGGTGTGGAAGATGCTGTCATCTATATGCTCCACAAACCCTACTCCTACTCCTACTTGGGCCACAGTCAGGATAATGTTCTTTGACTTTTCCAGTGCTTTTAACACCATTTTGCCTCACTGACTGGGAGAAAAGCTCAAGGTTTTGCAAGCTGATGCCCCTACAATCTTCTGGATCATGTACCTGACCAACAGACAGCAGATTGTGAGGCTGAGGAGCTATATGCTAGAAATGGTGGCCTGTATATTGGAGCACGTCAGAGAACTGTCCTGTCTCCCTTTCTGTTTATCCTCTACACAACAGATTTCAAGCATAATACAAGTGATCGCCATCTACAGCAATTTTCAGATGACTCCTCCATCATAGGGTGCATTAATAATGGAGACGGGTCAGAGTACAGGAAGGTTGTGTAGGACTTTGTCTTGTGGTGCAGGGACAACAACTTGCAACTCATCATCAGCAAGACAAAAGAGCTGGTGGTGGACTTTAGGTGTGCCATTCAGGGGGAGGACATAGAAGTGGTTCTACACATACCTAGGCATCCGTATAAACAACAAACTGGACTGGTCTGATAACACAGTGTTGTACAAGAAGGGCTAGAGCAGACTATACTTCATAAGGAAACTCGGGTCTTGTGATGTGTGCAGCAAGCTGCTGGAAATGTTCTACCAGTAAGTAGTAGCCAGTGTGGTGTTCTATATGGGGGTCCCAGGGGGAAGCAACTTGAGCTCAAAAAAAGCAAAATGTCTGAATAAACTTATCGGGAAGGCCTGCACCATCACAGGATGAACCCTTGTCACGCTAAAAGCTGTTGTAGAAAAGAGAATGGGGGCAAAATTGGATGCCATCATGAAAAATCCTCTCCATACCCTCCAGGAGACACTGTCTTGGAGCACTTTTTGCCACAGACTCATTCCACCACATTGTGCTAAGAAGCACCTCAGGGGGTCTTACATATCGATCAATTGATTGGCTGTATTATTTGTTCTGTGTGTCTGTATCCTTGTTTTTATGATTCTGCCGTTGTTTGTATGTGAATTTCTTATTGGGATTAATAAAGTTTATCTAATCTAACTCATTTTCCTGGGGTAAGATTACATTTTCTGATCTCTTGTCTGCTCACAGTCTCCATCCTGGTTGGGGTTATGACAACCCAAAAGCACCCAGCACCAAGCTGTACTCTATTTATAATCCTACTTTTACT
This sequence comes from Polypterus bichir lapradei, assembly GCA_026402145.1. NCBI lineage: Eukaryota > Metazoa > Chordata > Cladistia > Polypteriformes > Polypteridae > Polypterus > Polypterus bichir. The sequence goes on along the minus strand of JANRMT010062842.1, from coordinate 3,656,388 downwards.
TGTGCAATTCTGTTTCTACAGTAGTTATGGCCTGTAACAATAGACAGATGCTGCTCAAGTAATATAACAGTGAATTGGCACTTCTAAAGTGGCCCAGGTGTGTCTGTGTTCTCCCTGCAATGGATTGGTGCCCTGTCCAGGTGCTGAATGTTGGCATAGGTTGCAGCTGTCCTGCCACCCTGTCCTAGATAAACTGGTTATGAAGATGACTGGATAGGCAGGCAGTGTGGTGTAGTGGTTAAGGCTTTGGACTTCAATCCTTCAGTCTTTTCTACTGACACTGTGTGACCATGAACAAGTCACATCAGCTGCCTGTGTTCCATTTGGAAAACCAAAATAAATGTAACCAATTATATCATAAATGTTGCAAGTCGCCTTTGGTAGAGGTGTCAGCCAAATAAGTAAATGAATGTGTTACTATTATCATTATTATTTTGCCAATGGTGTAGAAAAATGTATAAAAAGATTAATCTTCTTCCACGTTGATGCAAGGTCCACTTTTCCGCTTGTAACATTCCACTTGTTCTGTTCCGGGGCATCTTCATGTAGCATAGTGGACTTTGCCTCTTAGCATCCCTCAACCTTTTGGGCCAGCATTTCTTTCAGCACCTGCATGGCCGCTTTCCTTGTGTTTGCCACAGCTGCTTGCCATTGCGCAGCAAGTGGCCATAAATACAATCAATTATTCTCTTTGAAAAGACTAATGGACGGGGGATATTGAAAACAACAGTTAATCATAATAATATTAATATTGGGCAGCAAGGTGGTGCAGTGGTAGGAATGCTTTTTCACAGTGCCAAAGACCAGGGTGCTTGGAGTTTGCGTGTTCTCCCCAACAGTGCAAACACATGCAGGTTAAGAGGATCAGTGTTGCTAAACTGGCCCGTGTGTGTGCATCTGTTCACCTTGCAATACATTGGCCTCATGTCCAGGGATTGTTTCTGCCTTGCGTCCGATGCTTGCTGGGATAATTCCAACTACATGACCCTGCCCTGGATAAACGGGTTAGAGAAACTGATGAATGAATGAATGAATGCCTTTTTCTTCAGTTCTTGGTACTTGACTACATGCTCAATATTCTCCCTCACTGAAGCAAGCACGTACATTATCAGTACAGCAGAAGTAAGAAATCTTTACAACAAAAAGAATTAACCTTCCATACAATGGAAGTATAAAATTGGTCATAAGTGTGCTTTTTTCTGTTATTATTGTCTGCATCTCAACAGAACAGACACAGCAATTCACATATGCACAGCTACATTGAATAGTTTCAATAACAGACGCTTGTCAATAGCTTTCGGAGGTGAATCCACATGAAGGAAGACAAATGGAGTAACTGCTAATGCGAAGTGCACAACCCTTTAAAAATGGCTAAGTCTCACAACAATAGTTTGCTTTTTGACCTTTGTAAAACAACATGGATACACTGTTTTGTAATATGCAGGTAATCTCAAGACATGGATCAATATTTGATAACATTTTTTTCTTGAAAAATGGACGTATTCAGTAAGTTTTAAGGCTTTTTATTCACCTATGGACTTGTGTAACCTTAATCCCTATTGTAAGCTGCAAAAACAGATAAGTTATTTTTAAAATTTATAAAAATGCTTCAGTTTAGAGCATAATTGTATGTGGCAAATTGACAATGAAAAATAACATTGACTTGAAAAAATACCAAAACTTATTCTTTGAGCAAGTTTGGTAAATGACAGATACGTGGAGTAAACATAAATTGTGCCTGTAGGAGAAAGACATAGAATGGAAGAACAAGCAGCCCCACATTATAACTTAACACATTTGTAAAGGAGTTTAAATTCTATAAGGTGGCACCCATATTCTGTTCTGTTGTCAGGATTTAAACAGAAATTATAAGTTATTGCTGTTTTCTACCTATTGTTAATAATTGTGTATATGTTTTGTTTAGCACCACTCACTGATAACCAGAGTTATTGTTGCTTTGCTATATATTTGTTACAAATAATATGATTCATTAATATTAGTGATTTGATATCAGTGATTTCATTTTAGCTTGACAAAAGATGTTAATGAAGTGTGAGATATGTTATCTGCTCCAGGTTACCCGACAAAGACAGCAGTGTAAAAGCGAGAGCCATCTGAAGAAGTTCTTTGTAAGGTACAAAACAACTGATGGAGTACAAAAGTTAGCAGAAGCCTGAAATGTTTATATTATAGAATTATATTAATGAGTTCTTACCAAATTCTGAAAATATTTTCACAATTGATGAAGAGAATTACATTTTTCCAATATGAAATAATATAGATCATTGTTTTCCTACTGAGTTATACAAAGTGGATTAGGATTCTTCCAGTTGGCTAAAATAAGTGTTTGTGTAAATGCTGTGGTGTAGGAAATTACACCTGATTTTTCATAGCAAACTTTTAAGCCATCTAGCATTACTCCACATAATGCTGTTAAGACATTTGACGTGATTTTAAACTTGATATCTGAGAAATATACAAAAATTTGGATGTGAGTGTCAGGAGGCTTTACGCCCTAGGAACCAAGTTACCTGAACTATTCTATAACATTTCAGTAATTATTTACCGCTATGATGCTGATATTTCTGATCATAAAATAGATCATTATGATAGCAATTGGTGAGAAAAATTCATAATTAATTGCAGAATTATGGTATTTGAGGGTTCCTCTAGAGTGCCTCTTTCTCTTGCACAATTTGGCTTAAAAACTAATCAGCACATCGTCATCTCATAACAGGCTTAAATTTTGAGTCTAGCCATTTTAGCTCTAGACCATCATCAAAAAACACACACACACACACAGACACACACGCATCATTGAGATATCAAAGTTTTCAATATTAGGGGAGCCTAAAGCATCAAGATCCGTTGAAAACCGGACTTTGAAAGTTTTGACGAATCTAAAGCTTTCACTCCTCCTTCATTATGTTGCTCTTTTATAATGGAAGGGGAGATGTGGAGGGCAGAGCTAGATATCTTTTGGCATATCTTCATGGCTGGAGGCAAAAAGGAAGAGGAGTAAGCTGCCGTGCACCTCAAAGTGCAACCTTGCACACTTATGAAATTGAAAGGTTTTTGTGTTGACACTGAAATCCCCAAAAATCCCCACACTTCATAGGAATTAACCCGGAATTAACCTGGCATGGGTGTTTAATTTTTCTAATGTTTCTTGCTAAAATTTTGTCTTTTGTTTATTTTGAAGTGCCATGGTTATTTCTGGTAGTGATAACTAATGACCACATAAGATAAGTAACAATACTGCTGAAGCAGAATGTGTTGTCATTTGCTTCTATATCTTTGTTAATTGCCACTAATTGGATGCAATTAATTACTACTACTTCAAATATTTTTTATGTTTAATCTTTTTTTTTGCTGTTTAGAAAGATTGCATTGAGTGATCTGTAATTTTTCATAAATGTTAAGTGAGACTTGTGTTTCATCTTCTTCTTTTTACTTCAGGTTTCCTCTGTTGAGATTGTCCCTTTGATTACATCAGATTTGTGGCAGTTAAAAATTACAGATACAGGTCATCTGTCTCTTTGCAATCAAGCAAGTTCAGAAGTCACATAAATGAATAAGGGATGTTTTCAGAGCTGCTCAGGTTGTTATTTTTGTATTTTGGCAGTTAGATAACTTACTATATTTTTGATCGACAGAGGTAAACTCCTTATGCACTAGAAAAAGTTGTTGTTTCATTTGTGAATGATACAGCCGTGCTGAGGAGGCTCATTACATTAACAAGAACTGGCTGCACATAAACCACTTGTCAACCCAACAAAGATATTTTTGCCACCTCTTCATATAAACTTGGACTGATGAAACATTTTGTGAAAGTAACTAACAAAGAACAGAGAAGGTGAACCATTTTGATATTTGATTCTGATACTTCTAATAATAACTGATGTCAAGATCAAGAAAGGCATTTTTCTGGTTCCACAATAGACACATTATCAGTGACAAGCGGTTTGAAGATCTGAATTGCAATTTTATATTTGTAATATAGGCAAATATACTTCAACAGATGTGATCAATGATGGCAAAGCCACTTTGCAGAAGTCCTTCTGAAACCTTCAACACTTCTAAGAAATCATCAAAGTCATTAATAGACTCTGATTTCTCAGACTGTACTCATACTCTGTGAAAAATCTCTTGGAGCAAAGCAGTTCTCTGAAAGATATCATGTGGGCCAATTGTCTGATTTGAGGTTAGAAATAATCAATGTTAAATTGTGCTAATTGCAAAAAGATGATGATGAGGAGATACATAAGGAAACTGACTGAGGCCCATAACTCATCACATATTATCCATTAAGATGCCAGCATTACGTTCTTTCTCAAATGTAATACAATGATGCCCCCAACCCACCAACCCACCAACAAGTGGTCTATGTTCCATTCTGCTCTCTCCTGCAACACAAGATGCATTTTGGTGATTTTCACTGACTTTTGGTTCACCAGCAGATACTCTATAGGCAATTAAACCCTTTGAATATACAAAGATTGTCCCACTTTAATGAACAACATTGTTTTTAAATACATTTCAGCTATTTGTTTCATTTCAATTTTATTTATTTTAGTATAATTGTTAGCATAGAAAAATCTCACATACACTATGAGGGACTTATTTTCTTTTGTTTTATAGTAGTTAATATAATTTACCTTAAATATGTGACATATTCTATGACTTACAGTGCATCCGGAAAGTATTCACAGTACATCACTTTTTCCACATTTTGTTATGTTACAGCCTTATTCCAAAATGGATTAAATTATTTTTTTTCCTCAGAATTCTACACACAACACCCCATAATGACAACGTGAAAAAAGTTTACTTGAGATTTCTTCAGATTTATTAAAAATAAAAAAATTGAGAAAGCACATGTACATAAGTATTCACAGCCTTTGCCATGAAGCTCAAAATTGAGCTCAGGTGCATCCTGTTTCCCCCGATCATCCTTGAGATGTTTCTGCAGCTTAACTGGAGTCCACCTGTGGTAAATTTAGTTGATTGGACATGATTTGGAAAGGCACACACCTGTCTATATAAGGTCCCACAGTTGACAGTTCATGTCAGAGCACAAACCAAGCATGAAGTCAAAGAAATTGTCTGTAGACCTCCAAGACAGGATTGTCTTGAGGCACAAATCTGGGGAAGGTTACGGAAAACTTTTTGCTGCTTTGAAGGTCCCAATAAGCACAGTGGCCTCCATCATCTGTAAGTGGAAGAAGTTCAAAACCACCAGGACTCTTCCTAGACCTGGCCGGCCATCTAAACTGAGCGATCGGGGGAGAAGGGCCTTAGTCAGAGAGGTGACTAAGAACCCAATGGTCACTTTGACAGAGCTCCAGAGGTACTCTGGGGAGAGAGCAGAACCTTCCAGAAGGACAACCATCTCTGCAGCAATCCACCAATCAGGCCTGTATAGTAGAGTGGCCAGACGGAAGCCACTCCTTAGTAAAAGGCACATGGCAGCCCGCCTGGCGTTTGACAAAAGGCACCTGAAGGACTCTCAGACCATGAGAAACAAAATTCTCTGGTCTGATGAGACGAAGATTGAACTCTTTGGTGTGAATGCCAGGTGTCACGTTTGGAGGAAACCAGGCACTGCTCATCACCAGGCCAATACCATCCCTACAGTGAAGCATGGTGGTGGCAGCATCATGCTGTGGGGATGTTTTTCAGCGGCAGGAACTTGGAGACTAGTCAGGATAAAGGGAAAGATGACTACAGCAATGTACAGAGACATCCTGGATGAAAACCTGCTCCAGAGCACTCTTGACCTCAGACTGGGGTGACGGTTCATCTTTCAGCAGTACAATGACCCTAAGCCCACAGCCAAGATATCAAAGGAGTGTCTTCAGGACAACTCTGTGAATGTCCTTGAGTGGCCCAGCCAGAGCCCAGACTTGAATCCGATTGAACATCTCTGGAGAGATCTTAAAATGGCTGTGCATTGACGCTTCCCATCCAACCTGATGGAGCTTGAGAGGTGCTGCAAAGAGGAATGGGCGAAACTGGCCAAGGATAGGTGTGCCAAGCTTGTGGCATCATATTCAAAAAGACTTGAGGCTGTAATTGCTGCTAAAGGTGCATCGACAAAGTATTGAGCAAAGGCTGTGAATACTTATGTACATGTGATTTCTCAGTTTTTTTTTATTTTTAATAAATTTGCAAAAACCTCAAGTAAACTTTTTTCACATTGTCATTATGGGGTGTTGTTTATAGAATTCTGAGGAAAAAAATGAATTTAATCCATTTTGAAATAAGGCTGTAACATAATAAAATGTGGAAAAAGTGATGCGGTGTGAATACTTTCCAGATGCACTATAAACATTTCTCATATGTTACAAAACAGGATTCTAGAATAGATTGCCCATTTACCCCTCATCAGTTACAGAATAACAGTTCGCATATCAGGAGAAGGTGGGAGCAGAGGATGCCATCATCTATATGCTACATGATCCCTCTCCCACTTGGACAGAGGCAGTGGTGCTGTAAGAATTATGTTTCTGGACTTCTCTAGCATCTTCAACACCATCCAACCTCTGCTTCTTAGGGACAAGCTGACTGAGATGGGAGTAGACTCACAGCTGGTGGAATGGATCGTGGACTATCTTACAGACAGACCTCAATATGTGCGTCTCGGGAAATGCAGGTCTGACATTGTGGTCAGCAATACAGGAGAGCCGCAGGGGAATGTACTTTCTCTTTCTCTTCTCAGCCTATATACATCGGACTTCCAATACAACTCGCAGTCCTGCCATGTGCAAAAGTTCGCTGATTACACTGCCATCGTGGGCTGTATCAGGAGTGGGCAGGAGGAGGAGTATAGGAACCTAATCAAGGGCTTTATTAAATGGTGTGACTCAAACCACCTACACCTGAACACCAGCAAAACCAAGGAGCTGGTGGTGGATTTTAGGAGGACCAAGCTCCTCATGGACCCTGTGATCATCAGAGGTGACTGTGTGCAGAGGGTGAAGACCTATAAATACCTGGGAGTGCAGCTGGATGTGCAAGAGAGGACAGAGCTGACTATACTTTCTTAGAAGGCTGCCATCCGTCAACATCTGCAATAAGATGCTGCAGATGTTCTATCAGACGGTTGTGGCGAGCGCCCTCTTCTACAAGGTGGTGTGCTGGGGAGGCAGCATAAAGAAGAGGGACGCCTCACGCCTGGACATACTGGTGAGGAAGGCAGGTTGTATTGTAGGCACGGAGCTGGACAGTTTGACATCCGTGGCAGAGCAACGGGTGCTGAGCAGGCTCCTGTCAATCATGGAGAATCCACTGCATCCAGTGAACAGGATCATCTCCAGACAGAAGTGCAGCTTCAGCGACAGACTGCTGTCACTGTCCTGCTCCACTGACAGACTGAGGGGATCGTTCCTCCCCCACACTATGCGACTCTTCATTTCTACCTGGGGGGGGGGTAAACATTAACATTATACAAAGTTATTGTCTGTTATACAGTGGGATGCAAAAGTTTGGGCAACCTTGTTAATAGTCATTATTTTCCTGTATAAATCATTGGTTGTTACGATAAAAAATGTCAGTTAAATATATCATATAGGAGACACACACAGTGATATTTGAGAAGTCAAATGAAGTTTATTGGATTTACAGAAAGTGTGCAAACATTGTTCAAACAAAATCAGGCAGGTGCATAAATTTGGGCACCACAAAAAAGAAATGAAATCAATATTTAGTAGATCCGCCTTTTACAGAAATTACAGACTCTAAACGCTTCCTGTAGGTTCCAATGAGAGTCTGGATTGTGGTTGAAGGTATTTTGGACCATTCCTCTTTACAAAACATCTCTAGTTCATTCAGGTTTGATGGCTTCCGAGCATGGACAGCTCTCTTTAACTCACACCACAGATTTTCAATTATATTCAGGTCTGGGGACTGAGATGGCCATTCCAGAACGTTGTACTTGTTCCTCTGCATGAATGCCTTAGTGGATTTTGAGCAGTGTTTCGGGTCGTTGTCTTGTTGAAAGATCCAGCCCCGGCGCAGCTTCAGCTTTGTCACTGATTCCTGGACATTGGTCTCCAGAATCTGCTGATACTGAGTGCAATCCATGTGTCCCTCAACTTTGACAAGATTCCCAGTCCCTGCACTGGCCACACAGCCCCACAACATGATGGAACCACCACCATATTTTACTGTAGTAGCAGGTGTTTTTCTTGGAATGCTGTGTTGTCTTTTTCCTCCATGCATAACGCCCCTTGTCATACCCAAATAACTCAATTTTAGTTTCATCAGTCCACAGCAAATTATTTCAAAATGAAGCTGGCTTGTCCAAATGTGCTTAAGCATACCTCAAGCGGCTCTGTTTGTGCTGTGGGCAGAGAAAAGGCTTCCTCTGCATCACTCTCGCATACAGCATCTCTTTGTGTAAAGTGCGCCGAATGGTTGAACGATGCACAGTGACTCCATCTGTTGCAAGATGATGTAGGTCTTTGGTGCTGGTCTGTGGGTTGACTCTGACTGTTCTCACCATTCGTCGCTTCTGTCTATCCGAAATCTTTCTTGGTCTGCCACTTCGAGCCTTAACTTGAACTGAGCCTGTGGTCTTCCATTTCCTCAATATGTTCCTAACTGTGGAAACAGAGAGCTTAAATCTCTGGGACAGCTTTCTGTATCCTTCCGCTAAACCATGATGGTGAACAATCTTTGTCTTCAGGTCATTTGAGAGTTGTTTTGTGACCCCCGTGTTGCTACTCTTCAGAGAAAATTAAAGGAGGAGGGAAACAATTGACCCCCTTAAATACTCTTTCTCATTATAGGATTCACCTGTGTATGTAGGTCAGGGGTCACTGAGCTTACCAAGCCAATTTGAGTTCCAATAATTAGTTCTAAAAGTTTTGGAATCAATAAAATGACAACGGTGCCCAAATTTATGCACCTGCCTGATTTTGTTTGAACAATTATTGCACACTTTCTGTAAATCCAATAAACTTCATTTCACTTCTCAAATATCACTGTATGTGTCGCCTATATGATATATTTAACTGACATTTTTTATCGTAACAACCAACGATTTATACAGGAAAATAATGACTATAAACAAGGTTGCCCAAACTTTTGCATCCCACTGTACCTGCATTGTTGTCACTCTTTAATTTAATATTTTTTATGTATGCTGCTGCTGGAGTATGTGAATTTCCCCTTGGGATTAATAAAGTATCTATCTATCTATCTATCTATTGTGGTCCCCGGCCGTTGCTGGAGCCCGGCCGGGATGCCCAGGAGGACCGGAGGAGGGCTTGTGCCTCCTCCAGACCGCGAGGGGGCGTCCAACCTGGTTATGTTGGGGGCCTCGGGTAAAGGGCTTGGAAGCCCAGCCC
>JANRMT010062842.1:3555653-3642035 GCA_026402145.1 Polypterus bichir lapradei | reverse complement strand
TCTTCCTTCATCCTGTAAAGTACTTTGCGCTATATCTTTTTTTTATATATGTGCTATATAAATAAATGTTGTTGTTGGAACATTAATTTGGATAGGTTTTTAGGAACTAAAAATGCTTCCCCTATGGCATTGCTCTGAAGAAACTCTATTTTTAAGAGTGAAGATTAGCTCTGTGTCTTGAGCATAAACTTTAAAAAAGGAGTCACAGGAATTCAGAAAAAGATAGATTAACAGCAGTCCCTATACATGAATGAAGCATTAGCACAAATTTTGCACACACCATACAAGAAATAATAAATAGTGTTTCCTCATTTTTATTTATTTTTAAATATTATTTTTAAGGGTAATTATACTATAGTATCTCATATAATAATATATTTAGACCTTCAACTAAAGGAGCACATTAAATATTACAAGTCTAAGTTTCTGCTTTGAGACTTCTGAACTCTTTTGAGACCCTCCCCAATGGGATGACATGCAGGAGCACAACTGCCTAACTGTTGAGGGCTGCTTGTCCATTGCCAAGGCAACTTCAGATTCACAGCGCCACAGAAACAACTACATGCTGACTGCAGCAACGTACAAATTGCTGGTCGCCTGATGGGTAATGCAGGTAACATTTTTACTTGGCCATTGACCTGGCCCCCATCCTGCCTGTTTGCTGTCTTTATGTATAGTAGAACGGTAGATCCCGCTACAATAAATAATCTTGCTGTTCCTGTTTCGAGTTGAATAAAGCTGGTTTTGCTAAAGTACTGAGACTCAGCCTCATGTTTGGGGTGCAAGACACCAACTTATGTGTCACACTGCCCAAATATGAATGTATATTTGATAGGCAGACAGTTATGTATAAATATGAACTGAAAACTCGGAAATTCTGTTGTTCTCTTTCTAAAAAGAATATCCTCATTTAATTGAGGGTTGGTGGAGTGGTTAGAATCCACTGGAGCTCCTTCTAGAGTTGTGTCCATGATGGTGCTGGAATAGACTCTCATTCCTTGTAGCCCTGAAATTAGAATAAACAGGTTCAGCACATGAATGAGTGAATGGTTAAGGTATGAAAATGGAAGAATCATTTAAAGTCTTTAGGGTTAAATGCAATTTGCATAGAATACTTGACCATTTCTGATGTAGCCTTAAGTGCTCTGCTCACTCCCAGTTCTAATGAGTGAGTGGAAAAACTGGCATCAACTTCAGTTCAGCCTTAGAATGGATGGGCTGCCACTAGACTACAACATCAGAATTTGGATCCCTGGCATCAAAATCAGAACAGATACTTATCATTGAGCTACTCATGTCGTATAGCTAAAAATGAAGTGCTTGTCTTTGTTGAGTCCGTAATTTGGAATATCAGAATAACTCAGCAGAGCAAATTAAGTATTTCCTTGTGCCAGAATATTAGACATTGACGCTATTGTAGATTAAAATTTGCACTTTGTTACATGTCAGCACTAATTTACTTTGGAAATATTAAAAAAGACACATAGTAATGTGCATAAAGGCAAAAACACTGTGTTGAAATTTAATCAAGCCAGGCCTCCTGCCAAGATACTGTAGAAAAGATGTAGGCTGAAATAGGTTCATTCTGTGGAGTCAATATCAGCAGGCGCCTGCAGAAGGTAAAAATAAGAATAGTTTTTTTTAATCTCCCATGCTGATACTTGGACCTAAATTGTCTATAAAATAATGGTCTTTTTGAATAATTGGGATATTTTACAAAAACATAGATTTTTCTAAGAAAAATGGTCCCACCTTTAGTTGTGGGGTTTCAGTTGCGTTCTCTTAAAGTGTTAAATGAACTGAGCTTCTTAAAAATGCAGAATAATATCCAATACACAGCCTTGTAATATTGCATCAGAATTTGTGCTTCTTTCCCTGAATACGCGTAATTCTTTTTGTTTTCTCTGTGCCCTGTGGTAATGTTTGACATCAGTGCTAGCTTGCTCAAGTTATTAGTTCTGGTATAAAAAGGGCTCTTAGAATGGATGTACCATTAGAAATGATGGACCTCACCCATATTTTGCCTTCATTGAATTTGTGTTGGCAGGAATTTTGTATTTCACTTATCTATTTGCATTTGATCTTAGCTTAAAAAAGTCTTACTATTGCCTGGAATGTCCAAAGAAATTAAACAATGGAAAAAACTTTAATGAAAGATTGGATGATGAAGAGTTTTTAGGGGTGACTCTAAAATAGTGCTTGTATTGCCAGAGCTAAATTTGATAACCAGAGATCAAAAGAAGCAGAAGCTAATGACTGAAACCCGAAATGTTGATCAAAATATGAAATTGTACTGAAGTGTAAATAGTAAGCCTTTCCCTAGCTAAATTTTGGTTTAATGTAATTTTTTTGTTTGCAATCCAAATGCTTGGATGCTGCCTGCTGCATGCCACCATCTTTAAAAAATGAGCCCATGTTAGTGTCACAAGCAACACTGGTGTACATTATGTAAGTAGCAGCAAGCATTCTAACCAACAACACATTGACAGCGTTTGTAAGGAAACATCACTGAAGCTCCATTCATCTGGTTTCCCAAACTTCCACAGCTTCTGTTTTCTCATGGGGCTCGTTGTCAAATATGCAAATAATTCCACAGTTCAAATGACTTTGTTTTAAAAGTTTTTAGTGAAACTTCAAACCCAAACAGTTTACACACTAATAAATAAGAAAAATTGATAATTCAAAAGACAAGTTCTGATATAAGATCTGTTCAAGGCTTTTATATGCTCATATGTCGGACTGTGTAGATGTGATGTGTAAATGTTCATTAAACTGAATGCCATCATTAGCCCAATGAAAACAAGGCAAATGAAAAAGTTATGTGTGTTTCTGACTAACTAAAGCCTGCCTAAAATTCTATTACTGGAGTTCAGATAAAGCTGAGCACTAAGGAAGTTCCATTTCAAGTTAGCGTTAGGGGTTGAAAAGAAATGTATATTATCTACTATATGTAATTATGAGAAACTCACATTCTAAAGAAATGAATCAGTCACTCATGTGAAATTTAACATTTACATTAACCATTCCAAAATTGGCTCTTACAATTATCTTTAGATGGCAGAACAATAACAAAAATTAAGTAAAAGTTGACACAGATATGTTGGAGCAACTGTACAGACTTCTAATCAATTTATAACACTTAACCTTTACATTTCATTATCAGTGTTTAGGGACATTAAAGCCAAATTTGATGAAAAAAATTAGCAATTCTAAATAGAGTATACACATGACATTTAAATACCTAGTGTAATAAACTATGCTGAAGTCAGAACAAACCAACATTACATTTAACATACAAATAGAAGTAATGTTCAGGTGGAAAAATAGTTGAGAAGAGCCTCAAATAAAAAAAGGGCTACAAGGACTACCCCTATGTAAAGGTGACAGAAAGCTGGCATTTCAACATCTAGAAGTAAATATTTAAAATGTACTTAAAAATATTCACATTTTGGAACAATACACAGATAATTTAATCACAAATCTTAACTTAGCTAAAGAGTATTCATTTTGTGATAGACCCAATGCAATTATTAGCAACAAAAAATGGTTAAATAAAATAAATCATGTCAGTTAAAGTAAAATGGGCTTGACCTATGACCTGTGGTTAGAGTAATATCACCATTCCTCATGAGTGTCGTCAAAGGTGGCTAAAAGAGGTTGGTGTCAGGAAGTGCCATTAAACTGCCAAAAACGAGAGGACTCTTGATCAGTGAATGAGGGAGAGAGGTGGATCTTCAATTAAAAAACTCAAAAGCCCCATGTGACTTGCATTTACTGTTTATGATGTTTGTTGATTTTTCCAGAGCACTAATCTTTCTATATAATACGCTACTGTGGCTGTCCGTTTGGATTTTAAATCACCTGTAGCTCGCAAACCATTTGAACTATTGACCTGAAATTTGTTACACATATACTATGTGATGTCTACTATCTACAGTACTTTCGGGGTGATGATTTACCTCCAAGGTTATTCCTCTTTTTATTTTTATTTTATTTTATTGTAGAATCAACTCTCGGCAGCACGCAGCAGGGCGGCCATGCATCGCATGCGCACAGGTGCCAATCTCATTCCCTACCACTTTTGCCATCACTTCTCCTACCTCTTTATATCTTAAATCATTCTTGAGGCAGACTTAAGTGCCAGCTTAAGTGAAAATTTAAGGAAAACATACTAAGTACCGGTAATTGCAACACAAACACTGACTTAACCAGTTTTAACACGAAAAGATGCCAATGAAAGAAGAGAAGAAGTGGGCTGCTAGGGTGGAGAAAAGAAGAGCTGCTCAGGAAGCAGCAAGCGCATCAACCTCTGAGCAAACGAATGCTAAATGTACAGAGAAAGAGTATGAAAAGTTTGAATGCTCAAGTCAAGTGTATTAGGGCAGTGTGCCGTTACTCATTTAACAATATTTTAGCATAAAATGCCTGTGTTTCTGTGGTGGGTTGGCACTCTGCCCAGGATTGGTTCCTGCCTTGTGCCCTGTGTTGGCTGGGATTGGCTCCAGTGGACCCCCGTGACCCTGTGTTCGGAGTCAGTGGGTTGGAAAATGGATGGATGGATGCCTGTGTTTTCCATGTTGTGAGTAAAAGACTAGATTATTGCTATCTGGATTATGCGACGCCAGGATTGCAAGAATATTTTTTCCCATGGATGTTTTTCTTATTGTTTACTGTTGTACAGTATTGGTCACTTTTAGCTTATATTTTATCATAATTTTTTTATCCTCATTTTTCATAAAAACTTGACATTAAAAAATGTTCTCAGTCATCACTAAAAAACACGTGGGCTAAGTGACATATAAAAATACATTACAATAAAAAATACAATACATTTTTTGGTGGAGCTTTCCTTTAAACTAAAACAGCAAAGGTTTAACGGAACCTCACCTTACCTGCCTTCCAGAATTGGTTTATTTATTTGCTTGGTATGTATCACTAACTTACTTGATATATTAAATTTATGCCTGTTTAGAAGTCAAAAAGTCTGTTATTTTGAACATTGTAAGAACTGATTAGATTTGACAAGAATATGTTGAGTCATTGAAATAAAACAGAAATGTGACTTGTGTGTATAATCAACTGTACACAACAGTTATCAAACATTTTCTAAATGAACAGTATAACATTTCCAATATTTTGACAGATCACATTTATTTTATATAATTAAAATGTTCCCATTATTTTAAACTGCTTCTCTAATAGTCAGATCTACTTGAAAGAAATCTGCTATGGCACTATCTTGCTTCTTCTATCCTGCACTTTGCCACATTCTCCCAGGCTTTCTTGCTTTTGTTCAGTTCTGTGATTTATCTGCAGATTTCTCTTACTGGATCTTTAGCAAAGGAGTTCCTGTATATTCTGAAAAGACTCAGGCAACAGTATCACCTTATAATTTACTCAAGGACAAAACTGTACCCATGCGCTCACCAGTTGACACCAGATAGGACATAAACTATTATGCCTGTGCATTGTTCTGATTACCAAAATGTAAGACCTGATATCCTGAAATGATGAATGAAAATGTTGTATAAATATCTACCTCATTAAATGTATTTCTTGAAGAAATATATTTGTTTTATGATGTTCTAAAAAACCTCATAAGGCTTAATTATAATACTCTTTTACTTTTGCTAAATGTTTCACCATAATTACCAAAATGGTTGTCAGTGTTTTCATCTATGTGCTTTATTAAATCACAGTCCATTTTACCTCTCCACATGACCTGTCATGGATAAAGAATCTGTTTACTGTAAATTGCACCCTCTTCTCTCCTAAACACCATCTGCCATGCTTTACTTGTATGTGATTAACTAAGAATAGACTTTCTTACTTTTTAACCTAGGAGAAAATTCAAATCTTTTTATAGTTGATTAAAATAAAATTAAAAAGTGCCAGAGAATAATATTTCTGCCTATTATGATTGTTTCTATGATTGTTTTTTTACATTATTGTGCATATTAGCCACGCCATTTAAAGAAATGTAACATTTATTTAAATTAGTAAACAATAGTTACGGCTTGTGTATGTTCACAAAATGTTGCAATTTGTTTTAGGGTGTCTGGCCAGTGATACAGCTTTTGTACAGAGGAAATTCAACTTGACAAATGCACCAACGTTTGCTATTATTATTATTACTATTATTACTTATTGTTTTGCGAATTCCTTTATCCAAGGAGTCTTACAACGTTTGGCATACAATTGGTTACATTTCTTTTGTTTTTTCAGTTGGAGCACAGGCAGATGAAGTGACTAGCTCATGGTGACAGTGGTGTCAGTAGCAGGATTTGAGCCAACAACCTCAGGGTTTGTTGGATTATTAATCAGACAGCTATGGAAGCAAACCAGGAGGCAGGGGTCCTAATGGTGAGGTGCACAAACGGAGATCCAAACAACTCAGGGTTTGAGGAAATGTGTAGTGTCTGTTGTTTCAATAATTTGAAAATAAATTCATAACATGGGAATTATTCTGACTGCTCATTGGGACATTACACTGAAGATGAGGTTGTGGAATCTCTGAAGATAGTAATACCGCGTGGAATGGTGACATACAGGAAATTTCTGAGTTTAATCCAGAGATGGTTGTCTGGCAACAATACAGTATATAGAATGACCGAAATTTTACTTTGAGGCCAATAACATTTCCAATGTCACAAAAAAGCAATAACTCTAAGTGCATGTGGCGGTAAGGTGTACACCCTTTTAAGAGACTTATGTCAAACCTCTCAACCATCTGAGCTCAAATTTGCTCAAATCGTCAAGTTACTTATGGGTCATTTTTCTCTCAAGGCCATTATGATTGTTCGAAAATACAAATTTCACTCCAAAATGAGGAAATCAGTCCAATCTGTGTCGAATTTTATGGCCAAAAATGATGGGCATCTGAGTTTTTTGATTTTGGTAGAAAGATAAGAAACAGACTGGTATGCAGCATAAATTGTGCTCAAATGCAACGTCAGTTACTTGCAGAAATGGAACTTCCATTGAAAAGACCGAGGAGATTGTACTGGCTATAGAAAGGGCAGACAGAGATGTAGTGGAGTTACAACAACAGCAGCAGCTTGTAAGTATTGGAGACTTTAAAGTCCATAAATTGCACACCTCTCGGGCTAAGGAGAAGGATACAGTTTTCTGTTTTCGTTCCAGGGGCAAGCATAATATTGTTTAATGCAGTTTCATAACTGGAGTATACCATTTATATCACAAGTGGAGGCACTTAGCAAGGAAATGTTTTACTAGAGCACAACACACAGACAAACAAGAAAATAGAATGGCGATAAAGAAAAATACAGCAAATTGTCTAGGAGATGAAAAAATGAAAGTGAGGGTGAAAAGGCTTGCACACTGTACCAAATAACAAACAGCAACGTTGCACCATATAAAGTCACAATAGAAAAAAATGGACAAAATGTTGAAATGGAAATTGGCACGGGGCATCCTCCACCATACTGAGTGAAGAGACTTGCAAACAACTGGGCACAGCTGAACTGCAGAAAGCTAAGGTGTCATTACCGACATATACTGGAGATATTGTTCTAATGTTAGGCAGACTATGGGCTCAGGTCACAGTAAATTCAAAGAACAGCAGAAGGAATTGCCTCTGTCGATTGTGAGAGGTAATGGGGCTAACCTCATTGGCCAACACTGGTTGAAAGAGATTAAACTGAACTGGAGATGAAATATACAAAGTAAACTCCAATCCTGTGACTTTGCACTGGTTTTGGTATGTTTGGTACTGCTATGGTGAACTGTAAGGAATGTATATTTTCAACCTTATTATATGGTTTTGAGCTATATGGATGATGATTGTAGAAGACAAGAACAAAATTAGAGCTTTTGAGGTGAAATATAACAGATGGATGCTTGGAATCAGATGGCAAAATAGTGATGAAGAAATAATGAGAAGAATGTGTAAAACAGCAGACATAGTTGATACAATTAGAAGTAGACAAATGAAATAGTTTCTTGATGTGAGCAGGGATGAATGACAAAAGATAGGCCAAATGTTTAATGAACGTTTATTATGGGAAGAACCCTTGAGTAGGTAAACCTAGATTGAGATGGACTGAAAATTTTAGAGAAAGACAGGTTTTTATTCAGAGAGTTACAAGATGTAATACACTTGGAGAAAGAGAAAGTTGGAGTAAATTATGCAGCTCATCAGTGCCTCAAAGGACTACCAATTTAGGACAGATCACGAATTATGAATCAATGAATAACTGTCTTAATCTATTGGAACAGAGACAGGCCTATTCAGTAGGTTAACATGGCTATTGTATTTGCAAAATTATTTAAGGGAAGTAACAATAAAATGAAATGTGAAGTCTTTTTGTTCCACTAGATTTTATAGGGTCTCCCTGGCATTCCTGAAACCAATGTTTATCATGCAGAAAGGACAGCTGATCTATACATAATTGTTGTTCTTTTTGATTATACTGTATCTGTAGAGTGGCAGTTCAGAATGCCTTTTGGGTGTCAGCTCCTTTAAAAGAAGTGAAGATCACCTTAATATTTAGGTGAAATTTTCATAGAACCAATAGGAATAATACACAAAACACTAATAACAGCCGTGACTCTAGGCGTTAGGTTAACAGGCTGGTCACACATAGTTTAGCTGTGGCTAGTATGTTCGTTAATGCCTGAAATGTCACCATGCTACCTGTTAGAGAGATGCCAGCAACACATGAAGCGTATGAGTGTGCAAGTATTCAATATGTTTTATGTAAAGTAAGTATCAAATGTGCAGGGTTTACTAATGGTAACATTGGACCTCATCATAGAGTATAACAGTTATAAAAAGCCTTAGGAGGAAATGTTCAGAAATGTCTCACTGTGCAGAAAAATCCACAAATTTGGCAAATAAAATATAAAAACGTCTTCCTTTCTTAAAGAAAACAGTCCTAAGTGTTTTTTTTTCTCATATGCCGCTAACCTAAGAGAGTACAACTTAGTGAAATATTGGATACATTTCAGAGAATTACATTAACTTGTTCAATACTACTTACATCAATAATTTGAATTACTTCACAAACATTTCATTTGCTGAAACATGCGTCTCTTAAGCAACAAAACAATATGTATTTAATTGTTTAAATGGTTGTGAGTGGCTAAGAAAATGAAAGTTAAAAAAGTGCACTCTGTGAATTATTCAAGCTGAATGGAAATAAAGTGTAGCTGTTTTGATGTACAATATAGAAATCTGCTATGAATCAGGGCAATATGCCAGAAGGACACATACAGTAATAAATATTCTGTTGGGCAGTGAGCTTGTGCCTATTTGGTCTCAGATCCACATTCTTGACCTTCAAAAAACAACAGTTGCCAAGTACTGTAGTTATGAGGTTATTTTTCCCCTAACATCCCGCCTGCATGCGTCTGAGGTTATGACACACACAGAATTGATACTTGAGCAGAGTGTATTACTCACATACCCATTTGTCTCCTGCTGAACTCAGATATGGATTTACAGATTGGAATGCTCAAATAATTAAATGAAGACTCAAGTCTGCGGTAAATGCTGTAGTTTAAGAAGATGGTCATGCACTATATACTTCTCCTTGAACACAAAGTGCATCTTTTCAGCAGAAGAAAAAGACAAGTGAAATCTACCTCTATGGTAAGAATGAAAAGAAATTTTAAAACACTGTTTTAACTTTCCAGCATTCATTAACTATTTAACAGATGAGAACATGTACATTAGATAATTAGTGAGGATGAAGTATAAAGCAAGACTATGGAAAACAGAAACATACTAGAAGTACAAGATATGGCCATCTAAATAAATGAAGCATATATCTATATACAGTACAGGCCAAAAGTTTGGACACACCTCCTCATTCAATGTGTTTTCTTTATTTTCATGACTGAAGGCATCAAAACTATGAATGAACACATGTGGAGTTATGTACTTAACAAAAAAAGGTGAAATAACTGAAAACATGTTTTATATTCTAGTTTCTTCAAAATAGCCACCTTTGCTCTGATTACTGCTTTGCACACTCTTGGCATTCTCTCGATGAGCTTCAACAGGTAGTCACCTGAAATGGTTTTCACTTCACAAACTTTTGGCCTGTACTGTATATAAAATTCTTTTCGCGTTTGAAACGGAAATTACATATGACCACGCAAAATGGAAATTGCATATGACCACAGAACATATTATAATGCAGGAAGTAATCACTTCGTTTGTGGACGGAATTTTTATATCGTCTTTATGAATTGTTATTATTTGTGTGAGAGTTACTTTACTGATATTGAAAAGAAGTAAACACAAACACGCTAATCTATCCCATAGAAGTGCGCCCTGTGTCGCCCTCTCCCAGCCCTCCTCTCTGGACGCCTCCAGGCACGTTCTGACAGAGAAGTTTTATTTATTCATCCACGTGACTGTTGCAGAAACTGCCATATTATAACTTTTTTTTAATTGGCAGTACTTGATAGTAGAAGAGATGAGGAAAACAGCTTTGTGTCTTTCTACTTTTTAACTGTGCCGAGCTGTAAACAATGTGAAGATGACACCGCCTTCAGTGGCGAGGGGTTGTGAGAACAAAGTGGACGCTTGGAGGCACGGAATGTCGGGCTGCTCTGCCGGATCGAGAGCTTCGCAGTTTCAGGCAGCGTCCTCTCTTCTTGCACTGTTTGTGACACTTTGAGTGCCCGTCGGCTCCTGGGAGAGTGGAAATCATTGCGAATGAGTGTGATCGGCGCCATCGAAGCAATACTTTCTTTGTAAATTGCGCTTTACGA
Source organism: Polypterus bichir lapradei (assembly GCA_026402145.1). Classification (NCBI taxonomy): domain Eukaryota; kingdom Metazoa; phylum Chordata; class Cladistia; order Polypteriformes; family Polypteridae; genus Polypterus; species Polypterus bichir. The sequence continues at coordinate 3,631,292 of JANRMT010062842.1, read as the reverse complement.
CTACTTACTGTCCCTTAAGGTGAGTTCAGGTCACTAAAACCCTGCATCAAGGTTGCTTTTGTGATGAATTCTTTTAAGAAGATGGAGGGTTTACATCTAAGAAGATGTACCGACCTTTTCATGTTAAGTTTTGGACTTGGGAATTGTTTGGACCTTCTGTCTGTTAAGCACGTAAGGGCAGCGTCCACATTTCTCAGAATAATTTTTCTCTTAAATCACAGGCACGTAGTGCAAGGTTATCAGGCAGAAATTTGCAGGATCGCATAGAAAATGTAACTTCTATACCACAGCAGTTGTGTAGCACCTTTCACAAGGGATCTGCTACCGAGAGATGATCCAAATACATTTAAGCTGCTGTTAGTGCTACTTACCTGTTGTGTTATATCGCCTTTAAAATGTACTTTACCCAAAAGCACTCCAGTATTGCTCAATGTATCTTTACTTCTTACATGTTAATGTTTTACTGTTTAATAATTTATATACTACATTTTATTTTTTTCCCTTGCACTCAGTGAGCGAAGCCAATGGGTAATCAACTAGTTTTTAAACTAAAAATGAAATTTAGCTTCTGATGTTTTTCTTTGAATTTGTATGTTTGAGTCCTTGTGACTGAATGGAAGCAGTCATGCCATTTGTGTTTGAAAAGATTTCTAGAAATCTTTGATCCCTAAGATGTGATGTGTTTCTTGTAAAGAAGTTCATGTCATTTAAATATCCCGCAGAACTCATCTACTAAAGACGGAGATTTTCGAAATTTTAAATTGTCCATAGGCTCCAGATTTTGTCTCGGTCTATTATAAAGTTTCTTGACCAATGCAATGCAGATAATAAATATGTAAAAGTGAAATACTGTTAATTTGGGGGGAAATTCACTTAATGCAGAGGACTACAGTGTGTTAAAGTAAATGTGTCTCAATCTAACCAGCTGAGAAGAAACTTATGTGATATGTAGGACATGGTCAAAGTCAGACAAGGAAAACCAAAGTTTTATTTTGTACAATCAAGCTTTCCCAGATACAAAACAAAATTCACTTTTTGTACCAGCTTGGGAAGTAATCATAATCATCAGCGGTTTAATGGGCATTTTCCAGGTTTACCCTGGTAAGTCGTTTGACCCCCCCCCCCCAAATCTTTTACCTCCACTCCCCATGTTTTGCATACTTTATGAGACCCATTTTTTTCATTTCAACACCACCTGCAACAATGACTTCTTAGGCTATATTCCTACCACTTAGTGTGCATTTTCACCCACTCATTCTCTGCCTTTCGCTCCATATGCCCAAACCACCTTATTCCATTTATCTCAACTCCACATTCATCTTCCTTTCACTGCAAGACACTCCACACATCCTCCTGATCATTTCCATCATTGTTGTTTCCAGCTTTACTTTATGTCTGGCCTTCATATGCCACATCTTCCTCCAGTAGAACATGTTACTCCTCACATAACTTTCATGAACATTTTCTTTCAATGCCACAAACTCTTTCTTTACAAATCAGGGAACAGCTCCTGGAATGTCTTCTATGCACCTCTCACCCTTGCTGTCACTGGTATGCCTGCCCATCTGACTACACCCAAAATGTCAGCTAATTAGCAGACCTTCCCTACCTTCTCCAATAACTAAATTTATACTTACAACATAAGCATTCTTTTCCTTCTTATACACTTTCTGCAACTAAAGGTCAAACTCACCTCCTTCAGACAACTCTTCACATCACTATATCTTATATGCATCCACCTGTGATGACCAGACGGCAATTAAGTGGAAGGAAAATCCTTTGTTTTTTTCTTCATGTCCACCATATCACTGATGTTATATTTCCAAGTGACAGAAGGCAAGCACCTATAGTAAGTGCTAGAGAATGCTATAATCGAAATAACATGGCAGGGATCATAAACACTACGTTCTTCATACAGCCCAAAACTGTTAATGTGGGTCTATCCTCCTACCATCTGCAGGAGAAATAGGAGCTGGGTGCGATGTGACTTGAGCAGTGGTTGAAGATGGAGGTCTTGGTAGGCTTGAATCCAAGCAAATAAACTGACTCTCAACAGAAACCAGTGTTGGTGGAAGAGGTAGAGTGCTACCAACTAGATATAGTTGGGCTCTTGTACACCCACTCAATTGGTTTTAGAACCAAACCTCTCAAAAAAGGCTGGGCTCTTTTTTTTCACTCTGGGAAAGGCATTCGGCAGGAGTGGGCTTCTTATTGAGACCCTGCTTTGCCAACACCATGTTCAGTTTGTCCCAGAGAACGAGAGGACTGTCTTTGTGTGGCTGGTCAAGAAGGGGAAGACTCTGACTGCTGATATGTGCTTATGTATCAAATAGCAGCTCAGAGTGTCAGGCATTCTTTGAGTTCATGGAGGGGATCCTAGAAAAGTTCCCTGCTTGGAGCTCAAATAGTTCTACTGGATGACTTTAATGCCCATGTGGGTAATGATGGAGACAACTGGAGAGGTATGATTGGAGGGAAAAGCCTGACTGATCTAACCAGACATGGTGTTTTGTTATTGCACTTATGTGCTTGGCATACTTTGCCCATAACAAACACCATGTTTGAACATAAGGTGGCACATAAATATACTTGGTGTCAGAGCACCTTGGGGCAAAGATTTATGATTGATTTCATAATTGTATCATCAGATTTACAGTTAAATGTTCTGGTTAAGAGAGGCACAGAGCTGTCAACTGACTACCACAAGGTGGTAAGTTGGGTCAGATGGTGGGGAAAGTGCCCGGACAGACCTGGAAAGCTCAAGTGAGTAGGGAGTGTGGCTCCAGTCCAGAAGACTTTCCACCACCAAAACAGTTTTTCCCCAATTCCCAGGGGAGGTGGGGAACATAGAATCTGAATGGGCCTTGTTTAGAGTCTCCTTTATGGAAGTTGCTGCCAAAAGATGCATCCTGAAGGCTATAGATACATCTCATGTTGGCAACCTAAAGGATATTCAGTACCTATATAGTCAGACTGAGAGCTGTGTCTGAATACTCGGAAAAACATCAGTACCGTTCACAGTGAGTGTGGGACTCCACTAAGGCTGTGCATTGTCTTCTATTCTGTTTGTGATTTTCATGGACAGGATATCAAGGCACAGCCGGAGATAAGAACAGGTGGCCTTAGAATTGCATCACTGCTTTTTGCAGATGAAGTAGTCCTGTTGGCTCCATTGGGCTGTAAACAACCACACACATTGGAATGATTTACGACCAAGTGTTAACCGCCAGGAATGAGGATTAGCATCACCAAATCTGAGACCATGGCCCTCAGTAGGGATAAGGTGGACCTCTCCGAGTGGGAAATGAGTTACTCCCTCAAGTGGAGGAGTTTACGTACCTCTGGGTCTTGTTCACGACTGAGGATGAAGTGGTGAGATTGACAGACAAAGAGGGACAGCAAGCAAGTAGGAGCTGGAAAGTGTGACTGGAAAAAGAAATGTATATGCCTCCACTACCTGGCCTTAGATAAGCAGTGGAAAATGAATTCATCATTGCGCTGGCTTGGACATGTGCAGAGGAGAGATGCTGGGTATATTGGGAAAAGGATGTTAACGAAAGAGCTGCCAGGCAAGAGGAAAAGACGAAGGCCTAAGAGAAGGTTTATGGATGTGGTGAGAGAGGACATGCAAGTGGTGGGTGTAACAGAGCAAGATGCAGAGGACAGGATGATATGGTTAAAGATTATCCGCTGTGGCGACCCCTAATGGGAGCAGCCAAAAGAAGAACCTAAAACCTTTTAAAACTCTCATTTTATGATATGTTTAAATACATTTTGAATTATAGTTTTTGAATGTTAAGATTTTATTACCACATCATGTTTTTGTAGAGACTAGCTAAGTCCATTAAATGTGTATACATAAATAAGACTCTGTGGTGAGATGTGTATATATACTGTATATAAATAAATTGTATATAATTAGATGATAAGCACTACAGTTCCCATGATGCTTTCAGACAGGACATACGGGGACTGTGGGAGTGATGGGTGATTTTGTGGAGTAGTTGGCTTGAGTCTTGACTTTCTTTAATCAAGTAAGACCGAGGTGGCATGACATGGTGTCAGAAGTAAAGTAGAGCAAAGCAGAAGTAAAGACAGCAATAAAAGCCTCCTTGAAGACCGAAAAAAAAAAAATGTTGACGTTTAATGCACTTGAGCCCTTTGATTTCTGTCAGCTGACGGCGTGGCCAGCATGGATTCAGCGTTTCTCACGTTTCAGAATTGCCACAAAACTCAACAAAGAAGGTGAAGTGCAAGTAAATGCCTTAATTTATGCTATGGGGAAAGAAGTTGAGGCAATATTTGGCGTGTTCACTTTCGAAGTGACTCATTTGTAATCTGGCCTGCAGACATTTGCAATTCTTGGGCCTTTTCATAAATTCCCACTTTTTTATAGATCAATTATTCTAACTTTTAAACATCTTTGTAATTCCTTAATCATTAAGTCACTAAGAGTGCCATTATTTTATTCCAAATCACAGTTTAGGGACAATTAGATGTTTTCTTATTCCTAAAACTGATTGGCATCCCATTCAAATATAAATCCACCCTTATAAGAAATGCTGCCATATTCTAAAACTGGAAGGATGGATGGACTGAAGAGTGAATGAGAAAGGTAGACAATTTATTCCACAGTGCTTTGTAATCTATGAGCATGTCCCTTATAATCAGAATACATAATTGTTATATGTAAAACATTGTTTTAATTTTTACATGGAAGGACTTCCACCTGATGTTAAAATTATGTTTTTTATAACAGTAAGGCAGACATATTAATTTTATTACATACGCTCATTACTAAATTTTAATTCAGTTAATCTTTGAGTGTTTATTCTGTACTTTTGGGTCATTATTAACATACAATTTAATTTCAAAGAGCTGCAATGCATTTTAGGTCTCTTTTGACCGATAGTCAATCCATTTGCATGTTTTTATATTTTTATTTCTTTTGGGAATAACTGAAAATTTAAAAGAAGAAGCAGGTCATTTTCTAAGAAGTCATGAAAATGTCATGTAAATGCTTACCTGGCAATTTAAAATTTTATTCAATATTCTATAAGCTGGAAATAATACAAGGAGATTTAATTTTGGTAAGATACTATACACATTTTAAAGCTGCAGAAGCAATCATTTTCTGACTCCAATGACAACCATATCTTAGCACATATGCTAAACTCATTTGAAAAGTCTCAAGATAACATGCAGATTATATTTCAACCTTATCAAGCACTGACTAGTCTGTCACTAAGGACCTTGTTCATGGATTAGTGAGTAGAGAAGCACTTCCACTGGCCATAAACTGAAGAATTACTCTAATTCATCAACCAATTAGTGATATTACTGACAGCTTCTCCCCGCAGATCACTGACAGTTTCAGAATCAGAAGTGTGCCAGGTGGATTATTCACTGGATAGATCATTTATGTGCCCTGCTGTTATTAACAGCTTTTGTCACAGTTGTTTAATGCATTTAAGGTCAATGCAAATCTCATTTCAAAAGAAGATGAAATTCAGCAAAAACAAAACTGATCACTATGTAGTTTTTACATGATTTGAAAAACCAATGATAATGCAAATTTAATTTTTTGGCTAGTTGTAAGCTGATTTGCCATTATTTAAATATAGAATATTGGCATTCACACTGTAACTGTATTAATTGTACTGTAACCATAAAATTATACATTTTAACATTTTACATTGTATAGAAGTACTGTACACTCATATCTTGAAATAATGCAAACTAATTAGGAACAAACTATAGTAATTTGAATTGAATCACAAACCTCTTTCCAGATGATTACGTAATGGAAAAATCCAATCTGGAAAATGAGTAGATGTAATTTTATTGAACAGAACATTATTGGCGAGTTCAGTTTTGGTTCTCATCGGCTCCATCTCTAAAACATTATTAAAGGGCAATGAATTTTATATGCCTTGATTGTTTGATTAGTGTTGATGGTATAGTTTTGCTCAAAATAAAATCCCAAATACACCTGTAAACTAACAAACACTTGTTCATGTGCACAGATAAATGTGCATGTACACATAGATAAAACTTTAAAAACATTGTCCCTGTCTCACGCACAGTAGGTTGCAACATTATTACCTTTTGCAGTCAAGTTCTCAAGGAGCCACAAGGAACTTAGTGGTTTTAAAAATATAAACTAAAAAGCCGACCAGGTTCTGGGAATACACATAATGTTCCTGGGGAAATTTCATATGCTTTGATAACAGGGACACAACATTACAAAGGAGGAAACAAGATGGCATGCCTAAGGGGTGTTTGGGATAGGTGGGTTCAGTAATTTCTCCTCTTCTATAAACCATGCCCATATGTGACTGTTGAGAAATGTTTGGGACCTTTCTGAAGAAAATGTCAGTTTCAACATTATATACCCAACAATTCTGCAAAATACTGCCAGCAATGTGTGGAAAATATAAATCTACAAAGAAAAAACTCCAGGTATTGCACCTGAAATGAACCAGGGTGTGTGGGTTGTCTTGAATATGACTGATGGACTATATGGTCATATTGTGACATCTAACATTTTGTTCATGTTTTACAGTACACTTCAAGGAAGGAATTACAGGGAAGGAACAAGGCAGAGCATGTCTTAATAAAGACCAAAAAGGTGATGTCATTCATATTTGCTGCTTTCACTGTACTTTTATCCTCGTGATGAGCAAACTGCACAAAAATGGAGTTGTGAGCAACAGAGAGGACAGAAGACCTGAAATGGTGTTTAACTACAGTGAAACCAAAAGTGGGGTAGACAACTTGGATAATGTCACTGTCACATATAAAATGTTCTATATAAATCCTGTCTGCTGGATTTTGTTCATTTTTTTTTTACATCAGTGATGTTAGCAATGGGTGTCGTAGAGAACAGGCAAGCTCAGAGTTTGTCTTGACCCTAGTGACTTAAACAAAGCAATTAAATGGCCCCACTACCCTCTGCCAACATTAGAAGACATCATGCCACACATGGTAGGAGCACAGAACTTTAGTTTTATAGATGCCCATTCGGGATACTTGGCTATAAAGCTCACAGAAAAATCTTCAATGCTGACGACATTGAACATCCTGTTTGGACGCAACCATTTCATGAGCTTACCATTTGGCCTCATCTCAGCACAGGATGAATTTCAGAGGAAAATAGATGAGACATACTCAGGCCTCAGCGGAGTGGTTACCATCATGGATGACATCCTCATCTATGGCAAGAACCGTGAGGAGTATGACCAGAATCTCCATGCCATGCTACAATGTTCACAAGAAAAAGGCGTATGTCTCAATGTTGAGAAACTCACAATTGGAGCCACTGAGGTCAGTTACTTTGGTTATTGCCTAAAGCTGAGGGCATCAAGCCACACCCAGTGAAAATCTCTGCCATCAAGAGGATGAATCTACCAAAGAATTAGGCAGAACTGGAGACAATGCTAGGCATGGCAAATTACCTAGGCAAATTTGCACTTAATCTTTCAAAGGTCAGTGCACCTATGCGTCAATCTCCTGAAGGAACCAAACAAGTTTTTGTGAGATGAGCAGAATGATACAGCATTTCAGAAAATGAAAGACATCATCACTAGTGAACCGGGACCAATTCTTGCCTACTTCAATCCTGAGAAAGAGCTCTGCTTACAGGAAAATGCATCAAAATTTTGGCTTGGCCTTGTACTGATGTAAGAAGGTAGATACATCAGCTGTGCTTCCAAGTCACTTACAGACAGTGAGATAAATTATACCCAGGTTTAAAAAGAAATGTACGCAATTCTCTTTGGTTTCAAGCATTTTCATTCTCAACACAGCCCATTATGTCAAATGACTGCAGCCTCAGGAAAGGGATGGATGTACACATCAACACAGTTTTCAGCAGTTTACCAGTAAATGTTTCCAGATTACAGGACATACAAGCTGAAACGGAGAAAGACAAACAGCTTAGCGCTCTGAGAACAACCATTCACAAAGGATGGCCTGAGGAGTGGTGAATTTGCCCTCAGAGCATCTTACATTTCTGGAATCACCGAGATGAGGTATCTGATATAAATCTCAGATAACACATGTTGATGAAGATTTATTAAAGTTACATGGGCATGGAAAAATGCAAACAAAGAGAATGTGATATCATGTTCTAGCCTGGAATGTCAAAGCAAATAGAGGTAACAGAGGTGGCAAAGTGTCAAATCTGTCTGGAATGTCATCCATTGAACACCAAAGAGCCCATGATACCACACTGCATCCCAGAGAGGCTATGGCAAGTTGTAGATAGAGACATATTTACATGGAACAGTGGAAACTACCTCATGACAATTGACTACTAAAGAAGATATTTTGAATTAGGCCAGCTTCACATCACCACATCAGCAGCTGTGATACACAAGTTCAAAGCAACCTTTGCCAGGCATGACATTGCAGAGACAATAGTATGAAACATTGGACCCCAATACAAGTCATAGCAATTTGAATCTTTTGCCAAATTGTGGGAATTCGCACACATCACCTCAAGTCCAGACTACCCACTGAGTAATGGTCTTGCTAAAAGAACAGTGCAGACAGCAAAAGCACTTCTGGATAAAGCTTATGCAGATGGTAAAGACCCATATGTCAGTCTGCTTGAATATTGTAACACGCCAGTGGACAGTTTAAGTCCCCGGCACAGTTGTTGATAAGCCGATGACTTCACTCAATTTTACCTACAACAAACAAGCAGTTACAACCACAAGTTGTTAACCATAAGGAAGGATTCATGAGAAGGAGCCAAAGACAACATCAACAAAAGATGTAGCACGACAGTTCATCCAAGCCACTGTCACCACTCGATAATAGAGAAACCGTCAGACGTCAAGAGCAGGGACATTGGAAACCAGCGTTCGGCCAACTGAAACTGATTAATCGAACATCCTCTGCACTCCAGATGAACAGGTGTATCACCACAATCACTGGCACATCTGGAGCACTAAGGAAAAGCTCAATTTAAATAACAGTCGACATTGCAGACACAGAACCTGATGGATGGTGTGAAACACAATTGCAACCCACACATGTAAACATACCAGTCTCACCTGAAAACACACCACACTTACACACACCACCAAGTCATTGCCTAGCTCAGGATCACATTTACCCTCATGTCGTACCGAGTCTGGATGAGAGGTCAAGCCACAAACAGTCCTAAAATTGAAAATGCTCTTGTGTTTTTGGAATGTGTTTGGCATTACATAATCAGTATGTGATTTTGCTTTGCATTGCCATTGATTTCTTTTTATTGCTATTCATATTGACAAGCAATGATTAGAGTATTGATATTTGTAGGTTGCAGTGTCCAAATTATAGGACATATTATGTTAATTTTGTTAAGTCATTATTTTAAGGAAGGGGATGTAATATTTATCTATCCATCCATTATCTAACCCACTATATCCTAACTACAGGGTCACGGGGGTTTGCTGGAGCCAATCCCAGCCAACACAGGGCGAAAGGCAGGAAACAAACCCCGGGCAGGGTGCCAGTTCACCGCAGGACACCCATGCACACACCAAGCACACACTAGGGACAATTTAGGAATGCCAATGCACCTAACCTGCATGTCTTTGGATTGTAGGAGGAAACCGAAGCACCCAGAAGAAACCCACGCAGACACGGGGAGAACATGTAAACTCCACACAGGAAGGACCCAGAAAGCGAACCCATGTCTCCTAACTGTGAGGCAGCAGCACTACCACTGCGCCACTGTGCCGCCCCTGTAATATTTATGTGTCAACAAAATATTCTCATATATATGTATAGTTTTCATTTAAGCTATGTCACTGGAATTTATTATTGTATCAGGCATTTTTGTAGCCACTTATGCTATAAGGAAAGCACTATGAAAAGGGACGAGTAGAACACGAATGTCATGGATGTAAGATCTGTTTGCAAATAAAATTCTCCTGAATATTCAAAGAATCGTCTCACCATCACTTCTTTTTGCAGAAGGTGTGCAAACGTGACAACTTGTGTCACGTAACCCACACATTAGTTATGCAGTTGTTTCCTCACAAAATCTGCCTGTCTTCAGTTCAAAAAGGGAATCCCATAAGGGTTTAGTTTCCTGTTAATGATGTGTGCTGATTTTTCCTGAAGTACATATTTAACAACATTTTAGGAAAAAGGCATTTGCTTTGCAAGTTTTGAGTACACATCTGGCATGTGGAATAATTCACAACAAAATTTTCAGTGTTGCATTAACACTTAAAAGTGTATATATTAAGACAATGCTTACATTACTTACTTATTATTATTATTATTACTTACTGTGTCACCCATGTGCAACTAGGAGTGAGTTGAGTGGACCAAGTGGAGGTAATTACCAACCAGGCCAGGGGGTGGTGGGGTTGCATTAAACCTACCTCTGTTATTTCTGCAGGCCAAATATGGGAACACCTGCCTGATTCAACATCACGTCTGGTTCCAGTTCCCAGTTCAGGACTCAAAACATGAGCGCTCTGTCAAAATCCTTTTGCAGCCAGGGACAATATATGGGTGGCTGCCCCAAACCTTTTTGTGGGTGTCAAGGCTATTTATTTCACATCTGTTAGAGATTCTTTTAACACTACATGACTTAATTTAACACTGGTAGTTTTGCTGTGTGTGACATGAGTAACATGAGATTTTTCTGTTCTTTTTCCCCATTGACGTTTATTGTTTCATTTACTGTTGTCCAGCATTGGTTAATATTGCCTTGTATTACATAATAAACTATTTTTCTATCCATTCTTCTCAGCCATCACGTCAAACTACAATAGGTGTAAGTTACATATAACAATATTATTTGTAGGTATAAAACGTAAAATTAAACTTTAACATAAAAATGGATGATCTCATCCAACTAAGCAAGTTTCCACTCTTCTCACCACATTTTGAAAAGGTCTGATCAGCCAGTAATTATTTGATTAACTGAAGACAACACAAACCAATAAATATAAAGAGAAACATGGGTGTTTATTTAGTTAAGTTACATATCTGCACATTTTCTCCGATGCCACAAACAGGTGGATTACTTCTTAGACTGCTACTGTCAAAGTAACACTTCCAGTGATCTAATTGCAGAAAACTGCAAAAACAATTATTATGTCCTTATGATCCTAAAGTAGTAAGTTGGTGTAAAGAGGTACAGTATTTTTAAATTGGTAAACTGGCATTTTGTAAAGAGTACCTAAGCAGAAATGGGGTAACAACTCTAAAAGCCTGAAATATAAGAAGCCCAAATAGGGTTATTCCCTTACATTTGAGAGTAGGCTGAAATATGGTAAAAAGCCCAGAGAGTGTTTAGTACAAATAAAGTGTATTTTGGAATTAGGACATAGCTCTCTGGCAGGTCTTCCATAATGGAAATGGTTCTCTGTTAAATAATCACTTTCACTACTGGGCAAACACATAGACAATTCTGCTAAACACAGATAAGAGAAACATGCAATCTGCAGGTAAAAGAATATTAGTTGTAACTGCAAAGTGAAAGATGTTGTATTATATGAAAAAAATTCCTTCAAGGAAAATGTTACCAAAAACAATTTAAAAGATCGATAAATTGTAACTCTTGTTTGTAACAGTGGCTGAATATTAATGAAGAAACATCAACTGAGATAACATTTAAAGGAAAAACACTATCCAGAGTCACCAGGTATGTGAAAGTAAACTAGAAAAGATGTTTGATTGCTTAAACCCAGGTTTTCGAAAATCCCAGATGTACTGGAAAATATAATTTATGTTTTTTCTCATCTCTCTATTATAAAAAAAAATCCTGGACAGGAAAAGCAGGGCGACAATACGTGATCTTCTCGGAAGTTCTCGGAAGACACTTAAAAGACCCATGAGATGCAAACAATACCAAATAACACTCAGTTGTGTAAAGGCAGGTAGCACACACAGATCCTGAGCTCTCAGCACATATAAAGTGTATAAGGACCATACGTTCTAGATGAAACGTCAACGACTAAGCAAAGAAGAAAGAGCAGCGCAGAGAAAAGAAATCCAAAAGCGTTGGAGAGAAAAAAAGGCAGTTAAAAGATTATGAAAGCAGTGGAATTCAAAAAGCTCAAACAAACGATGGCGCGATACACATGCAGAGAAAGGTAAAGAATATGAAAGCAGTAAAATTCGAAAGTATTGTAGCGTCCCAGCCAGGTTGAAGCCTTTTTTGTTTTAGGTCCGATTCAGGGAGGGCGGAGTACAGCACGGAAGACTGATAGCAGTGCGACAGCAGCAGAAAGACAGCAGATGATCCGATGGCACCTCCTTGGCATGCGTTCAGCCGCCCCCATCCCCCTTGACAACACGAGCAGCATTATACGTCCTGAGAAAGAGATTTAACCATGCCTGGGGCCGGAAATAAAGGACAAGTATTGTTTTTTTTTTTTTTACAACGTCATGCGAGACAAGGCAGTGAGACATCATTTAAAACAAGTCCACGGACATCTAACCTAGCAGTTGTTGGATTGCTGTTGACAGACACGCTTCATGTACTCCCAGCTCTTAAAACAATGACAAGAGACAAGCAAAACATGCAGCACGCCAGCAGCAAAAAGCCTGCAGATGATAAGAGTGCTTCCCCGTAGCATGCGTTCAGCCGAAATAAGTCTCGCCCTCCCCCACCCCACCCCCTTCACAACGCGAGTGACAGAGATGTGAAGTGGCAAAAGGACAGCTGCTTTACAGGCTTTGAAATGATCGGGCAGCGAGACAAGCAGAACAGGCAGCTCGCCAGCAGCAGAAAGAGAGCAGATGATCCAATGGCATCTCCTTAGCGTGCGTTCAGCCGCACCCCCTTCACAACGCGAGCAGTGTTATACGTCCTGCGAGAAAGAGATGTAATCACGCCCGGGGCCGGAAATAAAGTATAGTTTTTACAAAAGATTTAAAATAAAAGTGAAAATAATGCCTATGTAACAATTCCCATGAAACTAACAATCTCCTTAAATTGTATATCCGGTAAACCAAACCCGGTGGTGGGCAAGCGAAGCGAGCAGGGAGCGGAGCCCCCTAGTATCTTAAGAGTTAATGACATAATGTGCTATGCTTGAAGAAAATAAGGTTACTCATTCATAGTAGGAAACCAGGAAGTATGTGTTATATAATGATTCTGATGTTTTGGAAAGTGCTGTAGGCAATTTTGTATGTACTATGCAATTTATTTTCATTTTTATCAAGGGGCCTGAGTTGCTTGCATATTGTCATCTTTTTAGTTAGCCAATAAAAGGTGTCATTTTGCTTGACTTCTCATTACATTTTTATCACAAAATTATTATTTTTTATTATATTATTGAGAGTTTTGTGCTACCTTTTTGTATTTTAGTTTAGATCATGGGCACTGCCATTTTACAGATTTTTTTTTATGTCAGTGAACTGTTGCTACTATGTGGGTGCTGGAAGTTGCAGCATATGAAGTCATCCAAGTCTTCAAGCCTACTGTCTTTAAGATGATCATGAGCTGCCTGGAACATCCAAGTTTTTTAGATGACATAAATAAAGCCATAACTAGATTAGAGATAAATCTGTTTATGAAGTGTTTTTGTCTTCAGTCTTTGGATTACATTATTGGCATTAGTATGTAGGCCTTCAGTTTATTCCTTCTTTTTGGACCTCTGCTTTTTCAGTCTTGGCGTTACTCTTTCATCTCCTGGTTCATTTATTTGTTACTTCTGGCCACCCTTTATTTTACCATGTTGGCAGTACAGCATTTCAACACACAATGTATTGAAAATCTGATCCAAACTCTCCTTTATATCCTTGACATGTTATGAAATTAATGGAAATGAATGCATTAAACTGTCAGTCAACATCACCATTATCCGATACGATGGCGGACTAAATAACTCCTTTGTTATATATGCCATGAAAACTCATTATGACTAAATGAATCCTGCACATTTCTTCACTTCAGATTTGCTAGAATTGCTAGAATTATGGAAAGGAAAACCAATCATGTGGTAGCACGAAAACAACAGGTTGTTTAATTTGGATTCTGATTTGTCAATTTGCAGACAAACATGCTGCAATAGTTCTTCACACATTTTAAGTCACTCTTGCATATATGTTAAGTAAAAAACCACCATTTTAGCCATCAAAACAAATTAGCATGACAGTTATATTTTACTACAATGATTATAATATTTGAATAAAACAAAGTAAGAAAGTTCATCTATAACTTACTGATTTAATATTAGACTTAAACACAAAAATATGTCCCCATCTTTGAAGAATTATTAGATTTTTTGATAGACATTCTTTATTGCCACAACATATGTAAAAAATGACCTTTAAAATTCATAATGAGGCCCTGCTTATGAATAGATTTTCAGAATTCATATGAGAGGATTATTTTATTGCCAAGCTACCTTGTGTACTGTACGATGCACAAAATTAAAAATATCAAAACCTGTCTATGCTGTTCTTTCAATAGTTCAGCACAAATAAAATGACATTCTGTCTGAGATGAAGGAAAAAGATCAAGTCAAATTTTGGTGAAGTATGACTTTATTACCTTGTATAATTACTTACCTTTGTATTCACAATTTTCCATACAGCATAACATTTACAATATGGCAAATTCATTTAAAAATCTTATCTTATTAGGGATGTTTCAGAATTTCAGAACTACATATTCTCAGAAAATTCACATGTTTATGATATATTCTCTTGTTTCTAATTGTATCAGTTTTACAGTATTATTAATAATATACACCTTAAGTCAATAACCTGGCAGAGTACTCTGCTCAGCATTCATATTCAAAATCTCCCCATCAAACGAGTCAGAGCAAGAATGGGAACGACTTCAGTAAGAAGGAATCAGTCAGAAATGAATAAATAGCTAAAACGCTTGCAGAAACAAAGGAAGGCATTCAAAGAAGGGCTTCTATAAACGTAATAAAGCTTTAGTTTCTCCATGTAGGCAAAATTTAATCAGTTTTAAGGGACATAATATTCCTGTCACTTCGAGGTTAATTAGATACATTCAAATAAATAAGGAAATAATGAAAGAGAAGCAATTGCACAAAGATATTTCTATCATCCTTTTCTTAATTCTGATTGGACATTGGAGTGTCATTTTTATAACCTAACCTTAAACTATTTTGTACAAGGCAGAAAACTAGTGCTCAGCCTAACTGAAAAGTACACAGTCACACATAATTTCAACAGGGGAGTATTCCATGAAGTGTGCTTATGAAATTAAAACCTAGCTGAATATGTTTAGCTTCAATGAGTTTCATTTTACAATTCAGGCTCGAACAGTTCCACGAATGCAAAGTGTTTCTTGTTAACTCACACTCATCATATTTAAGTAGCCCTGAGAAATGATCAACAAGAACATCAATCATGGCTCAAAAAGACACACAGGACACTTACATGCGCTTCAATTATCCGTTTATTCACAGAAACCTGTTTTGTTAAATGTCATGTAAACGCTTATTTCAAGTAGAGAAACGGATTATTGGCCTTTGAAAAACCTGACTAATGAATGTAGATTTCTCCACGAATAACATGATTATGTGGTCATGTAAACCCATAACTGGGTTACTGTTAAGGATTTTGTAGTCTGCGCATGTCCTTTGCATTGTTTTGTACATGTTTTCAGCAACCATGGGGAGAAGCATCCACTAAATATACTTCCAGAGCCAAATATTCAGGTGATAGCATTATTCCTTTTTCTGGCTGAAATAATGTCTCAATAATTCAGAAATCATTAAATTTATGTTGATGAGCTGAAAATGCTGTGCTAAGCTCAACAACACAATCTTAAGGTCAGCAGGGCAACACTTTAAAAGTAACATACAAGTAGTCCAATTACTTTTTAAAGAAACAAGGAACCCATTAAAAGTAACATGTGTAGAGTAGTCTGATGCTTTATAAAGCAACAAGTAACCTAACACAATACTTATCTTACTGATGTAAAAATATTGGTATCATTATTATTCCAGCAACATTGGGTATAAGGCAAGAAGCACACGTACCAGGTCCTTTGCAGGGCTCAGTCCTACAGCCAGCACCAGTATTGCATGAATACGTGTACAAAATAAAAACAGCAGACAATGGGAGAGCATGCAGACTCCTCAAAGATAGTGACTGGGCCGTAACTGACACCACATCTCCTGGAGCTGTGAGCCATGCAATAAAATTATTATTTTATTAGAAATTAATTTTAGTTAATATATAATAATCTCTTACAATTTATTACAAGTATATATGTATATATGGTAAATAGGGTTGGGAATCGATTAAAAAAACTAATTAATCACATTATTGTACAGAGTTAATCGTCATTAATCGCATCTAACATTAAAACATGCAACCATAAAATAAATATATAAATCATGAACTAATATGCAGTGAATCACAAAATTAATATGGAATCAACACAAAAGAACTTTTGAAATTTTAATGACATAGTTTAAACTTAAACAATGACTTCAAATTGAAATAGGTGTCTCTTAAATGGGCATACATTAAAACTCTGTAAATACTATCCTCAACAGTTCATCACCATCAAAGACTTTATAATTACACTCTACGCAAGTGATAAGGGCTGTTCAGTCCCTGTACAACCGGTGTCAGAGCTTGGTCCACATTGCCAACAGTAAGTCGAACCTGTTTCCGGTGAGAGTTGGACTCCGCCAGGGCTGCCCTTTGTCTCTAATTCTAGTCACAACTTTTATGGACAGAATTTTTAGGCGCAGCCAGGGCGTTGAGAGGGTCCGGCTTGGTGGGCTCATGATTGGGTCACTGGTTTTTGCAGATGATGTTGTTCTGTTTGCTTCATCAGGCCATGATCTTCAGCTCTCACTGGATTGGTTTGCATCCGAGTGTGAAGCGACTGGGATGGGAATCAGCACCTCCAAATCCGAGACCATGGTCCTCAGCTGGAAAAGGGTGGAGTGGCCTCTCAGGATTGGGAGCAAGATCCTGCCCCAAGTGGAGGAGTTCAAGTATCTCGGGGTCTTGTTCACGAGTGAGGGAAGAATGGAGCGGGAGATTGGCAGGCAGATTGGTGAGGCATCCACAGTAAAGCAGGCTGTGCATCGGTCTGTCGTGGTGAAAAAGGAGCTGAGCTGAAAGGCGAAACTCTCAGTTTACTGGTTGATCTACGTTCCTACCTCACCTATGGTCATGAACTGTGGGTAATGAATACAATCGGCTGAAATTAGTTTCTTCCACAGGGTGTCTGGGCTTTCCCTTAAAGATAGGGTAAGAAGCTCAGTCATCCGGGAGGAGCTCAGGAGTCGAGAGGAGTCAGATGAGGTGGCTCTGGCATCTGATCAGGATGCCTCCTGGACGCCTCCCTGGTGAGGTGTTCCAGGCATATCTAACTGGGAGGAGGCCCCGGGGAAGACCCAGTACATGCTGGAGGGACTATGTCTCTCGGCTGGCCTGGAAATGCCTCAGGATTCCCCCGGAAGAGCTAGTAGAAGTGGCCAGGGAGAGGGAACTTTGGGCATTTCTGCTCAAGCTGCTGCCTCCGCGACCCTATCTCAGATAAGCGGAAGAGGATGGATGGATGGATGCAAGTGTTTTTCAACTCGTGTGCCATGAAAGTAACAGTGTAGTGCCCCTGGGTTCAGACCTGAGAGAGACCCTCTCCTCAGATGGTTGAGACAAGTCTGAGGACGGTACTACCTGGAGAAGTCGACATATAAGTAACTCTGGGATCGCCATTTTGCAGACACAGACAACACTTTAGCAGCCAGGAGATGTGTCAGGGGTCCACCAGCCTGGGTGCATGTTTGCCAGCGACTCTCACAGAGCCGAGGTACAGTGGGCATACGAGTTGCCTCTGACCCTGGTTCAGTGGCGTGTGGCTGGCAGAGAAAGGACTGCCTGTATAAGTAGGCAAAGGGACGAAGCAGCTGAGAAAATGTGTCCAAAATGCTCACTAAGTCCTGTGTCTGCAAAAGTCAATCTCCGAAATACTTTTTTTTTGCGGCCGTCACCGATAGTCCCTCCCTTTTGGATAGTTTAGCATGTATATAGATTTAATGCTTTTGTGGTTGGTAAAATCGCGGTGTAGCTTGGGATTGTTTGGGCTACAAAAAGTGTGCCACAACAGAAAAACGGTTAGAAAACACTGCTCTGCGTACACCTTTGATCTTGGCATGCTAAACACAATCTTTGTAGCTGCTATCTTACTTAAAAACTGACACATGCCTTATTTGGATTGTTATGTTGTGTTCTTTGCATAAATTAACAAAGAAACTGCAAACTGGCATAATGGGTAGGGATAATCGTTACACTTCTGTTTCGTAGAATTTTGTCATTATATTAGGGCAGCAAGCACTGGAAGATGGCTGGCAGACTGGTAACTTAATTTTGGTTTTAGTGCTTCTCAAAGAAAATGTATTTTGTACTTATGTGATATGACATTGATTCAATCTTCTTACAGAAATGTGAAATAAAAAAAGTGTAATTTTTACCTTCGCTACTTTTCTTTAGTATTGCTCCAGAACTACCGTAATCCCCCTTCCTCACACTCCGGTATGTTTAAATCAAGGAAATGAACACTAGTACCATGTACCACTTCACAACATGTGGCAAGGCATTGTGAAATGTGTAATTTGAAACTTTAAAATAATATTTTATTTCTCAAAATTTTTAAAGGTAGTACATAAATACGGTACTGGATGTGTATATAATTCTTTATTGTATTATTGTTTCGTAATGTAAAAAAAAAATGTACTGTACATGAAAATGCCTCCCTGACCAAAGCACTGCCTGACATGATCACCTTGTTGCTGGTCCTGGATGTGACAATATTTTAGAATACGTTAAACAGGCAACGCTAATCGAAAAAATGAATGTGTTAACTTTCCCAGGTGTAATTGTAATATGAGCTATAACAGAATTAATTTTTAAACACAAGGAAAAGGATTGAATGAAACTGAAGGGTTAACTGAATGTAACTTAAAACTGAAAGCACAAAAGGCATCTGCCTCCTCTTAGAGAAGCTACTTAATTGCCCAAGGTTAGAATGAGGTAAATAAGTAACAAACACCTCTCCAGAAAAAAAAGGGATAAAAAGATGGGAAAGCCCAAACACCCCTCCTCTGAAGCGGTGATGAAATCAATAGGAAAATCTGGTAAACACCCCACTTAACAAAGCAGTGTTTGGAATAATGGGAGAATCAACATGAGTATTAGATGAGGTGATGTATTCAGAAAAAAGTATAAAAGCAGAATAATTGTTGAAATTACTCTATGGAATGAGACATTGTGCAAATAAAGAAAAGTCTGGGCTCCGTGACTGACTTCTTTGAAGATACAGTGAGAAGTCAAGCAAAATGACACCTTTTATTGGCTAACTAAAAAGATTACAATATGCAACTTTTGAGGCAGCTCAGGCCCCTTCTACATCTTGCCTGAAGAAGGGGTCTGAGTTGCCTCCAAAGCTTGCATATTGTAATCTTTTTACTTAGCCAATAGAAGGTGTCACTTTGCTTAACTTCTCACTACATTCACAATAGCTAACACGGTACAACACCCCAGTACTTGAAGATACAGGAAAGTTTTTTCTACATTAGTTCCTAAACCAGAGACACATTTCAGCTCAAGCAAAGGTTAAATATTTAGTGAGGCCGTGAATTTTAAGTACTAGAGAAATAAAAATCAAAAATCCCATAATGAATTTCTGTAAATGATATAACTTAAGAAAAAGGGGGCCAGTCTGGCTAATGCAGTATTCACTGATTTCATTCTCCACCTCTCCCATCACATGTATGCTGAGTCATTAGAATTGTCTACCATGTCTTCCAGTTGGCCAGCTACCCTTGCAGTTTCATGCACATCGTTACTAATATATTTAAATTATAACTGCATTGTGGGGGTCTAAAAATACATTCTAAGACCTTTTTTAAATTTAAATTGTAAATCAGAATCATTTATACTGTTTTTCATAGCTCAACAACACATTTTTTTCTAATATGGAATATTTTGGTAATTTAAAGAATAACTACTACTGGGAATTAAAATAAGAATATACTGTATACAGATGTTGAAATGCCTGTATAAACATAAAATAAAGTATCTTGCTTGGCCAGCATATGGTGGTCAAAATTAATTTGCCTGTCATTTTTCCATTCCTGTTTACCTTCTCTCTATTCATTTTCTGCTGAAACCTGCACAGTGTCTGGAAGGCAACATACAGCAACTGCAACTAGAGTTTTGATATTGGCCTGAGCAAAATTCAATTCTAAAATATAAAGCTGTTTTACTTGTATTATAATCTGCCAGTGAATAATGCAGATGAGTCATTTTGAGCACTGGGATGTGTGAGGAAGGCATCCATTCCCTCCCCTTATTGCCTCAGTTGGACAAAATCAGTTCAGAGACATTGGAGAACATCACGAGTGCTAACTAAATGGCAGCTGTAACCTCAGACATGGCGATTTTTAGTGTTCTGATTTTTTGTATTATGAAAATTATGAAAACTAGCATGTCTCATAGATTTAAATAAAACCTATTGCTTAGTTATTTACTGTAGCAGCTCTATAATAACAATTATTCAAAAGGAAGCAATTTAAGTGTATAATGACATGTTACAACATAATAACATCTGAAATGCACTATAGTGTAATGTTCATGTTAATATTAATTACCAAGTGCAGGTCAGTGTACATATTAGGCCACATATACAGAGTGTAACTAAGAGGGATAAGAATAAAAATACTACAGAAGTGGAGATAACCTCTTGATAGGGACAGAGAGACTCACCTAAGTCCATGGAGGACCACAGCAGCTTGGTTTGTGTTACGCTATTTAGTGCTCTGAGTCTGATTATTAAACATCACTCTGCCCCTTTCCTAGTATAGGTTCATGACACAAAGACAGTCGCTTGGCTGACAGGTGCAAACAGGTCCCTAGGGCTAACTACTGAGCCAAATTCTTGGTATGCCTAAACACATGTAGTTAAGTCAAGATACTACCAAATACAGCTTTTCATGTTTCAAGTTTTATTGTCATATACAGATATCAATGGAACATCATTACCAGTAATTAAATTCTTAGACTCTGAGCCCCTTCAAAATGCACAGTAAAATAACACTTAACATTAATAAAAAAAGGAAACATAATAAAAGTAAGAATAAAATAGTAAGGTGCATAGTAAAGTATTAAATGTCTGAAGAGCAAGGAGTGTAGTGCATGTGTATGTATATTCCGGCTTTTGTACAGTAAGTAAGTCTAAAAGTGACTAGTATTTTTAAAATGGCTGTTGTTGTCAAAGTGAGCAATATTCATCATTTCAGTAACCTGATGGCTTGCAGGTAGAAACTGAAACTGAACCTGCTGGTGTGGGTCTGGATGTCCCTGTACCAACTGCCAGACAGCAGGAGTGTGAAGAATCTATGGCTGGGATGGCTGGCATCAGACAGGATGCTCAGTGTTCTCCTCCTGCAGTCCTGTCTGTAGAGGTCCTGGATGGCTAGCAGCTCAGTCCCGGTGATCATCATGCTCCAATCTCACCACCTATGTTCCCTCAATGTGAATGGGGGCATGCCCACCACCTTGCAATATCCTATACTCCACAATGAGCTCCTTGGTCTTGCTGACGTTGAGCAGCAGGTTGTTGTCCCAAGACCATGATGTCAGCATTCTCACCTCTGCTTTATAGGCAGACATACATGTTTACTACTGAATAAAACACATACAAGAAAACTAGAAGTACAAACACCTAGCTGGTCCACTCTGCCTAGCTATCACAAACTATGAACCTATGTTTGTGAGGTTGGGTGGCTTACTTACTGGTCTTCTTATGCTCTACCACTTGGGTATTTCTGATCTCTTGTTTCTTTCTCACCACCTCAGCCTCTTCCTCCAGAGAGTGATCCATTGTGCCAAACTCTCTTTTTAACTCCAGACTCAATGAGTCATTGGAAGGAAGCTTCACTTGGCGAAAGAGACATCAGGATTAGGCTAGAGTCTTGGGTAGGAGCCCTAGTGTCCATGCAGCTCTAAGCACTCAGTAGCCATCAAAGGAGGGGTTTTCAAAGAAACCTCCATTCTACACACCGTTTCTTTAGGTGACATAACTGCTAGGTCTGTTCCTGACTTCTAGTGCAGGGGTATCAAACTCCAGTCCTGGAGGGCCGCAGTAGCAGCAGGTTTTCATTCTAACCATCTTCTTAATTACTGACCAGTTTTTGCTTCTAATGAACTTCTTTAGCCTTAGTTTTAATCAACTTGACTCGGGCCCCTTAGTTATTTCTTTTCCCTTAAATAGCAGCCAAACAATAATGTGACACAAAACAAGCTGCCACATGACCAGCTCACCCGTGCCCGTCACACAATATCTGAAAATAAAGAAAGGTGAAGGTCTCAGAAAATCAACACTTTTGGAAAAGTCTGCTGTAGCAGAATAAGAGCAGCAACAAGCTGTGAAATTAAATAATGAGTTTAATAATTGGCTTCTCATTAAGAAGCTGGTTGGAGTGAAACTGGTTGGAGTTTGACGCCCCAATTTAGCTAGTCATCTGTTGGATTGTTTCACGTCTCATTTCTGTTTGGTTCTAATTTAATGAAGAAAGGAATCAATTCAGAGGACTGAATCCTTAAAAACAGGGCTATTAAAATGAAGGGAAAATAAATTAATTAGCATTGAAACCTGGTCATTAATAGGAAAAGGGTTAAAATAAAAAAGCTGCAGCCACTGTGACCCTCCAGACCTGGAGTTTGACACCCCATGCTCTAGTGGTTTGAATGTCCAATAGCTTTCTGTGAGACCTCCATAAATTCTCTCTTTTTCTATCTCTCTGTCTCTTTGATTAGAGAGCCAATCACATTTAGCGTAACCTAGAATTAGGCAATGTCCATAGAACTACTTTTTAGTTAAAAACTGCATTTTTAAACGAAAATTATCTTTGTCCCACTAGTATTTTCACATCATTTATGATTTTGGAGAGCCTGGTGAGCTCATTCAGTTTTCTTTCAGCAGTTTTAATCTATGAAGGCTGAAGTCCGCTGTCTGCTAACTTTCATATTGGCTGGTGCCAAAACAAATGCTGAGTCAGCCACTTAAGCTTATACAGTACGTGTGTCTTTTCACAGCTTGAGACACTACATTATTTGCCTGCAAGCAATGCTAGAAGTGGAACCAAATTACTGGAAGGGCCCTGTTTAGTCTGCATCTTGTTCCTCCTCCCAATTGGTTATTAATTTTACAAAATGTGGCTGGGGGCTCCCCCTTGGAGGTCGGAGTGGGTGTGTATAATGTCATGCATGTGCGCACAAGAGACAGCTTAAGGGCTCTGGTGATGTGATCTAATGCCTTCTCTCTTCCTCTACCTGCAGAAATGAAGACTGACAGCCACTCCCCTGCTGATGTAACTTCCGTTGTCTGTGCTCCTGAACCCGCCCCTTCCTGCTGAGTAACCATAAATCCTGGAACCAGCCATATTGTTCTCCATTCCATTTTGAACGTACATCTGGAAAGACATTTCTGCAACTTGTTGCACGTTTTTTTTTTTTTAGCAACTCTTCAATTATATGGAATAACCAGGGTGGCGCCTCAACCCTTTCACATTGTTGTGTCTCCTTTTACAATGATATCAAAGGGAGGGGCTTTCCCCTTGAAGCTTTGAGAGCCACTGACCATTTCAAGCACTCAGAGTCTGTGTGCACCACAGCTGCTCTTTCCATTCAAACATTGTGTGTGACACACTAATTAGGCTGCTTTCCCTCAGCTACAGCACACTCCTGCTAAGCAGGCTAAGCACTAGAATTTCACACACCTCCTGCTGCGAGTATGAGTGCTTGACATCTGTCTTGTGTGGCACATGAAATTTAAAACAAAGAAACAGTGAAAGCTGAAGTATGGCACTTTGAAGAAATTTCTGCAAATGTCTGGAGCCAATCGACAATGTTTATTCTACAGGCAACCTTTTTTGAGTTGCAGCGCACTAAGTCCAAAAATTTTCTTTCGCGGCGCGCCTGAGGGACTGCCCATAAATAAAGTCGTGACGAGAATAAACTATGTATGAATTTTTCTATATAAAGTTTAATTAAAATTACCATAAATAAAAAGCGAGTGATAATCGTTGAGAATTAAATTACAGTACAAGGAAGTATTGAATGCTTGCGTCACAACAAAATGTTTTTCACCACAAAGAACTGGAAAAGGTCACTGAGTTTACAAAGTTTACTGTGTTGATCAGCGGTGTCAGAGTGAAAATAAGGTTAATTTTTCCATAGTAATACTCAGAAGATTAAGTGGTGAGAGCTGCAACTACAGCGATACTCTCTCGT
Organism: Polypterus bichir lapradei; assembly: GCA_026402145.1. Lineage (NCBI taxonomy): Eukaryota > Metazoa > Chordata > Cladistia > Polypteriformes > Polypteridae > Polypterus > Polypterus bichir. The sequence continues at coordinate 3,607,031 of JANRMT010062842.1, read as the reverse complement.
CGGCAAGAGCCGAAATGTAGTGTTCGTATTTTCTCGTTCTATATTTGCTCTGCCTTCTTCTATCAGTACAGTGAGCGAGATCTTCTAACAACGAGACTTTTTAAGTCTCACGAGATGTGTTTTTGACACCGCTGGTGTTGATATTGTGATGAATGGTGAACAGCGAAAATTTTAACTTGCATACAAAATAAATACATTCGTTTATTCAACAATCTGATAAACCGTTATCTGTTTTTCCAAGATAAAATATATTTTTTTAAACATTATCTTTTTAATCAACCAAAAGTTCAAAAACACTAGCAATTTTAAATATTTTACAAAAGTTTTCGCGGCCCGACAATGTTCAACACCGATGATGTGTCCAGTCAATTGGCGATGGACAATATCATTGATCATCTCAGCCCTAAGGTGACACTCTTGAATCTTCCCTGAATCCAAATCTGCACAAAGATGGCCAAAGTAAAAAGAAAAAATGACACAAGGAGAAAATTAACATCAAATGGAGAATGAAATTCAGAAAAGCTTGCTGTTTCATTTAAAGGATCCTAACTACCACCTATGAGAGGTACAGCTTTATTCCCCCCTCCTAAAAACACTTATGGTGTAACAAATGTCTGTGAAGAGCCATATGCCTACAGCCATCCCTAGTTGGCTAACGTTTAAAAGAACAGGTATCACCTAATCAGCCTGTCCTTCCCAATCAGCAGCCAGATACCATAACACATAAGAAGAACCAAGTGCTATAGTCTAGTTGATCAAGGAAATCCTGTCCAACGGTCCTTGGTTCCACCCTTGCCTTTCCAGAGTACTTACTCACAGGTTCTAAACAATTTGATTGTGTCTAAAAGCCCTTGCTGATGCAGCAACATAGCATAACCCTCATTGGATTTTGTTCTTATGACAAGGACTTATGAGTGCTCCATACCACCCCTTGTCAATTCCTGTCCCTCTTAAACTTACAAGGTAAAAAAAGCAAAAGTGATCCTGGAGAGTGTGCTTTAAACTACACTCAGATTCAAACTTTAAGAACATAAGCATACTAAACCACTGATTTTTACTCACAACATGCACATCTGAAGGCGTATTTACATCATCTGTAAAAGGTAAGTCAAACTGCCATGAAAATGGAGACTTTCAGACCAAAACACAATTATGTCTTGTTCTGTGCACAATTCCACAGGAAAATCAGCTTAGACCTTACTAAAGTAAGTTACTTAAATCCTTTTCAGTCATTTTTAAAATGAAGCCAATGTGTCACCAAAAAAAGGTGATTTTGCAAGCTTTATTTTCCAGGAGAAAGTGACATGAAATTCAATTCAGGGATAGATGGCCAGTGCTTTGCTGCCATCTTGTGTTGTGTCTCATTCATTGCTGGTATTTCATACACCATTATTTGTTCTGTGCTAGCTAGCACTGCTAGCCATGGTCTTCTTTCAGTCATATCCCATAATATCACTTCTAAGTACATCATAACATTAGTGCATTGAGAAATTCATTATTTTAGGTAGCATATAAATAACCAATTGCTTGTTACAGCACTGAGCATCAGGCAGACTGCTCTATCAAACTGGTAAGCTGGTTACTGTTTATTTATATTGTTACTGAGAAAATATATAGACTATTGACAAAAATTAATATATGAAAAAAACTCCATCAGTCTATGAATCTTTCCATTTTAGTTTCATAGGCAGTGTTATTATAAGTTGGCTTATAAAAGGATGAAGCCAAGGATTACAATGATAAATTAAATATACAGTAGGGATTAAATGAGTCGAGTTAATAACGTCAGGCATACCATAAGGTAATAAATGCATTTAGAGCAGAGGTGTCCAAACTTTTTTCACTGGGGGCCACATACAGACAAATATATTGCCTCACCTCCTGTGTATTAAGCTAGCAAAATCAATCAAATATAGGTACATTATGCTTTATAATTGAATATGCTTAAAGAAAAAACAGCATCACAGTTCTCCATTAATGGGTTTTCATTTAGTATATTTCAAAGTGCTCTCATCACATGCAATCGAATAAAAATCAAAAGCACAAGCTTTATCTGACACTTGATGTTTTAAGTTAGCTGACAAATCTTCAATTTGCCGCAAAACTGCGTTTCTGGACAAGCAAACGTTGTTCATTCCTACATTTTCTCCAGGCACATTATTCCTGGGACTTTTGTGAGGCACTGTTTTATGAAGTCACCATCTGAGAAAGGTTTCCTGTGACGGGCAGTGAGTTGTGTTACCTTGTAACTGGCTAATGTGGCGTTTTCTTGTGTTTTGTTAACAAAGAAAAAATACTGTTGTTGAGCTTGCAGACTGTCATTTGCTGAACTTTCTGTTCTCCCTACAGTGTAGGACGTGTAGGTCGGATGGTTGGTTTCATAGTGTTGACACACATTATACTCTTTCATCACTGAGATAGTTTCATTGCAAATCAAATAATCACATTTGCCCTTGACTTCTAGGAAGAAATATTAATTTTCCCAACGTGTCTGAAATTTTCTGCACTCACTTGCTATTGTGCATTTCTTTGGTTCTGCCATTTTTGGCCACCTGTAGCAAGATTGTTCTTTGGTTGCGCTTGTTTGTGAAGACGCTGCCTTGACCAAGACAGTAGCTCCACCTTGTGTTAAACCTAAGAAGTTCAATACAGTTAAAAACAAGTTTTGTGTGTGACTCATATTTCATTATATTTTTAAAAATGGATCACGGGCCACAGTTTGGACACCCTTAGTTTAGAGGAATAAAGTGTGGAGCCATAATTTGCACTCTATGGATGACATGCAGTTGGAGTTCCTTACTCAGCGGCACGTTTCAAAAAAAATGTGTAAGTGACATTGCTATGCCATGACAGCACTGGCTCAAAGGGGTTAGGAGACAAGACAATCTTCTTATATACTGTAATACACTACCATGGCTGTCCGTTTTTCTGTCCAGGATTTTAAATCACCTGCAGCTTGCAAACAGTTTGAACTATTGCCCTGAAATTTAGTACACATATACTCTGTGACCTCTACCGTCTGCTTTCGGGTGATGATTTTTTTTAATCTTTTTATTTTTATTTTATTGTAGATTCAACTCTCGGCAGTGGGCAACAGGGCGGCCGTGCGGTGCATGCATACAGGCGCCGTTCTCATCCCTACCACCTTCACCGTCACTTCCACCACCTTTTCATATCTTTAATCATTCTTGAGGCAGATTGAACACTTAAGTGCTAGCTTAAGTGAAAAATTAAGAAAAACGTCCTAAGTAACTGCAACACAAAAACTGACTTAATCAATTTTAATGTGAAAAGATGCCAAGGGAAGAAGAGAAGAAGCAGGCCGCTAGAGAAAAGAGGAACTGCTCAGGAAGCAGCAAGTGCATCAACCTCTGAGCAAACGAATGGTAAACATACAGGGAAAGAGTATGAAAATTATAAGTCAAGTGTATTCCGTTCAGTCTTCCGTTACTGGTCATTTATAAAGCTACTCATCTGACAAAAAATGGCTACTTATTTAATTCAGTACACTGTTACAATAAAATAGGAAAAATAAACTTGAAATGCCTGCTCTGACTTCAAACCATAAAAGTATTGAATGTTGCACTCTGAATCACTAAGCTCAGAATATCTGACATTAATAATCACGTTATTGAAAAGGAAAATGAAAAATGAGAAAACATTGCTCAATGAGTCTTTTGAGGCAGACCATTTCGGAGCTGCACTTTTATCGGCTTCTCTGGTAGTTCAGACACTTCAGAAAGTTGAGGACATGTATGAGATTCCATGTTTCTGTGGTTAGTACAATAGTGGTGTGAATAGAATGTTTTTAGTTACAAAAAGTGTGCCACCACAGAAAAAAGGTTGGGAAACACTGGTACTGAGATATGGTTTGCTGCTGGATTGTCTTTACAACTCCTTTTTCCTTTGTGCCCTTCTGAGATGATTTTATGCTACACAGCAATTTTGTAGTAATAAACCTTTTTATAGGTGGCAAGGTGGTACAGTGGGTAGCGCTGTTGCCTCGCAGTAAGGAGACCTGGGTTCGCTTCCCAGGTTCTCCCTGCGTGGAGTTTACATGTTCTCCCTGTGTCAGCGTGGGTTTCCTCCGGGTACTCCGGTTTCTTCCCAAAGACATGCAAGTTAGGTGCATTGGTGATTCTAAATCATCCCTGTATGTTTGTGTGTGTGTGCGCGCACCTTGCAGTGGGCTGGCTCCCTGCCCAGGGTGTGTTTCCTGCCTTGCGCCCTGTGTTGGCTGGGATTGGCTCCAGCAGACCCCCTTGACCCTGTAGTTAGGATATAGTGAGTTAGATAATGGATGGATGGATAAATCTTTTTATTCATTACAATTCTACATGACCATCTGTGTTACTAGCAGGTTTTTTTTGATGGTTTTCCCCATCTAGAGGACAATTTTGGGATATTTGGGCTTGGGGACTCTCAAGTTTCATAACACTCCAAGCCAAATCAAGTACTACCTACAATTTTTCCTAAGGCAATACAAGAAAGTAACAACTCTTCTAATGACAGTAATACAGTGGTACCTTGGTATACATCCTTAATCCGTTCCAGGTCCTTGGACTTATACCAAACAGGACATATACCAAACCAATTTTTCCCATAAGAAATAATGGGAAAATGATTAATCCGTTCCCATGAAAAAAAATCCAATTGCTATTGGCATATTATAAATTGATGGGGTTGTATAAAATAATCTAAACACTGCTTAATACTAAAATACATAAATACAAAAGCAATTAGATGAAATAAATGAAAATTTTACTTCACTTTACTTTTTAATAACATCCGTTTTTCACAATCGTATGTACCGTCGTTCTCGGCAAACGGTATGCAACAGCCATGTCCCGGATACGCATGCCAACTTCATACTTTTCAACAATCAATTAAAATTTACGTGAAAAAGGCACAAAATCACGTTGTGACGATGCGGGTTTGCTGTATGCTCCCATCTGCTGTCGGGGAGCCCTTGAACCCTACACTGTCGGTAATATGCCTCACTGCTAAGCTCATCGGTAACAACAAAGCAAGGGGATGGTGAAAAAGTGCAAAGTGCTTTTATTAAAACAATTAACAAAACAAGGTGTTCAAATTAAAGTGCAGTCTCCAAAGTTCCAATAAATAATCCATAAAATCAGAAGTGAAACATGGAGGTTAAAAACAATAGAAAAAAGTCTTCTTAAAAACAACGAGGTTAAAATATAGCAGGAAGCATTCTTTAAAAAAAAAACAAGAAGAAGCCTGGTGCCTTTTTACGTGGCGGCCCCCCTGCTTCCCAACAGGGGAGTCACCCTACTTGCAGCTGACCTTCATTCTGCCTACTTCAGCTACTTCATGCTCTCTCTCTCTCTACCTCCCGTCTGTTCTTTCTTTTTCCTCCCCTTCTAGCCGACTCGCGCTTCTGTTTATCAAGATAAGCAGCCCCAGGAACAATCACGAATGCGGATGGTCTCTCACCTGTGCACTTTGGTGAGAAACGGCCACATCGCGAATCACCCTGACAACCTTCAGCCACATAACCACCACGCCCCCTCACCAAGCCGTGAGCGCGGTGATTATTTATTTTAAAGCTGGACTTTGAAAGGAGCTGAGGACCCGCTATAGCACACACGTGAAAGTTTACAGAGAGTTATAACGCGGGTTGTTCACTGAATGCTAGCAACTGGCGCACTGACGCTCGAGGGCAGTCGTGGCTTTGTCTCGAGAGAGGTAAACAAGGTTAGCAAGCGAGTCGTATTCCAAACAAAGGTCGTATACCAAGCAAAATATTTTGTGTCCAAACAGGACGTATACCAAGTTGGACTTATTCCAAAGCAGACGTATACCGAGGTACCACTGTATATTCAAAATGACTGTAATGCTCATGCAATAAAGTCTGTCTGTTAAATATAACTGTGTAGATCATTTTTTACAAACTAGGGAAAGTATTAAGATCAAACTGTTTCTTTCTTGGTCCTGTATCAGACTATTCTACATTTCTAGGTTTCGTTGCATATGTAGTAGAGGACTGGTAGCCCTAATTAGGGCAGGGCCACACACCACAATTGATGGAGGATCACAGTCACTACATGTGTACTTTATAGCAAACCACTCACTCCCAGGCTAATTCCTGGTTGTATTTAGACTTCAGTGGTGACCTGAACGCTTGTTATCCTGTTAACTGCATTCAGTCTGGGAATCCTAATCCACCAGAAGTGTAAAATTTCGAAACACTAGTATCCATTTTTAGAACCATTTGGGTCATGCAGGTGTGTTTTCCCTCTAGCAGTTTTTTCAATTTGTATTTTTTTCTAAGTTGCTTTATTTACTTACAGTGAGAATCTGTAAACATGGACTGAGCCGATGGGTCTTAAGGATACTTGGCGCATCTAACATTGTATTTGAAAAGGGATGATCAAACAAGCTGGCCGCTAAGACATTTTGCCATAAAACTATCTGTAATGTATGTATTGATTTATTGCTGAGTGTGGCTTTCATAAAACAAAAGGATCTGGAATTAACAAAATATTAAAAAAACTTTTGACACTTCAATAAATTATTATACTAATAAAAAAATAACCACATACAGTGTATGCATGTTTATTTCTATATATTGTGTGGTGTTTCTATTTGTTGGAGCTCTAATGTTATGTTTTGTATTTTTATTTGGACTTGTGTTACTAGTAGTGTAAAAAGGCACATAAAGCGAAGGCTCCAACCATTTAAAACTGGGTACAGCTGGATTTTGATGTGTATGCAGTAGTTATGGCAACTGCACCCTTCAGTTGCAAAGAAATGAGCATGCTTATCTACAGAGAAAACCTGCCAACTGTGGCATGTAGCCTCTCATACCATGAATTCTGTATTAGAAACCTCATGATGTTTTAAAACTATAGAGAAGACTTTCAGGCAAAGCAAAACAACTAATATGCAAGCTATTTACTGGAAAAGTTTAATTTTGAAATTATAGCCTTTAGGATTTTAACAAGCAGCATGCTGTTTTCTTAATGGCTACCTTATTATGTAAATAGTTTTGATTATGCATCGCTAGACAGCTGCAGTGGACACGATGTGTGGTCCGAGTGCCAGAAATGAAAGAGAATGTTAGGTGAACAAGTGAGCAATAGGCTTTCTTGTGAATAAAAGTATATTTTTAGCATATTCAGTTCAATTTAGAGACCTACAATCCCTAGTTTTCCCATCTTTCTCACCTGGAAAGGCTGCCTAAAGATACTTGCCTCAAATATTCCCACACTGGAACTAACCTTGAAGCTGGAAACTAGTTTACATATTAGAAGGTAGGTTGCATTTAATATTCTACATTTATTTTGTGTCATTAAAGCTCCATTGGTATTTTTGGAATATTTGAATAGCAGGAAAGAGGTAAAGTATCAAATTAATGAAACTTTTATGAAATGACAAAGCACAGGAGGGTCTTTTCTGGGCCACTGCATAGGCTCTTCTACCCAGATTCCACAGACACTTGTAATAATGCATGCAGCAAGAGGTCCCCAACAGAAAGTTGTGAGGACATCCAGAGACTCTGAACTGAGTCGGTGGTCAAGGGGTAAAGTAAAAAAATAATTAAGCATCAAGAATTAAAAAAAAATGGAATGAAAACCTTAGAGATATGTGGAGGAGTGCAGACATTTGGGTCGATGTCAAAGTAGAGCCACTGCTCCTCTGCATCGAAAGCAACCAGTTGAGGTGGTGCAGGGCATCTAATTAGGATGCCTCCTGGACGCCTTCCTGCTGAGGTGTTTTGTTCGTGTCCAACTTGGAAGAGGCTTCAAGTAAGAACTAGTACAAACAGGAGAGATTAGATCTCTTGGCTGACCTGGGAATGCCTCAGTATTTCCTCAAAGAAGTTCTAGGAGGTGGTTGGAAAAAGGGATGTCTGGGAATCTTTGCTTAGACAGCTGTCCCCACAACCTGGACCCAGATAAGTGGCAGAAAATGAATGGATGGTAATAAGAACAGGGGAGTGATGCAAATGTAAAGTAAAATACAGTACCAGCTTGGACCTACCTACAGTGGTCATGTCCTTCACACCAGTGGCTGTAACAAGAAATCTGGTCAATATCTTGATTATTTATTCCTATGTTAAATTCAAAATTGCAAAAGCAAACTAATTATGGTTAATGAACAGTCGCAATTTTTTCCTGAATGCTTCACCAGAGTAATTGTAGCTAAATCGGGAAAAAGATCAATAGCAAGCCTTTATCAGTTTCAGGTTGACAGAGTTTGTTATTTGGATTCAGAAGAGGATGTGGATTTATACGTAGGTACTTCTTTCATGTAAAACAAATGATGAATGTGTTGCTCATTTCTGAAAGACCGAAGGGCCATCTTGGGGGTTGTGGATTCACTCCTGGATCATAGCAACTATAACTGGTTATTCTCACAGCCTTGACTGACAATTCCACTCTGGGACAGCTGACTACTGTTACATTTTTGAATCCAAAGGACAACATTGCTGTAGAATATCTCAACATTTTCAACCAGCTTATAGCTGAAAATTTATTGTAGCAATTTTACTTGGTACTTGAAAGTAAATCCACATGAGAAACAATCCACACAAACTTATGAACAACAAAGAATGAAGTTCCCAGTTTGACCTTGATTCCCACTAAACCAGGGGTCACCAACTCCGGTCCTGGAGGACCACCGTGGCTGCAGGTTTTCATTCTAACCCTTTTTTAAATGAATGCCCTATTTGTGCTGCAAATTAACTTCTTGTGAATTCACTTAAATTGAATTGCTTTTTTAAGCATCATTCCACTGAATTGCTTCATTTCATTACCTAAATGGCACCCAAACAGAAATGAGACGTGAAGTGACTCAGCCAACAGAAGACCAAGTCAGGTCCTCAAACTCCAACCAATTTTGCTCTAACCAGCTGCTTAATTAGGTGCAGATTAAATTAAACCCATTCTTTAATTCTGTGGCTTGTTGCTGCTCCCATGGTGCAATAGCAGACATTTCTGAAATTGTTGATTTTTCTCTTTCTAAGAGCACTGTTAAAACGTTTTGGGGACCTGAGAAGACCAACATTCCTGAGACCTTCATCTTTCTTTATTTTCAGATATTGTATGATAGTCACAGTTTGCTGGTCATGTTTTGTATCTCATTATTGTTTGGCTGCTAATTAAGGAAAAAGAAACAATTCAAGGGTCTGAGTCTTCAAGAGCAAGTCAATTCAAATTAGTTCAAATGAAGTTAATTAGCAGCAAAAACAGTTCACTCATTAAGAAAAAGGTTAGAATGAAAACCTGAAGCCACTGCGGCTCTCCAAGACTGGAGGTGGCGACCCTTACTCTAAACCACCATTTTCTGTAGACAAATGCATTCAAAATACGCATCATTTTATAAACGTATCCAGGGTATTGACTACTTCTTTGGAGCCATTATAATATAAAATCATCTATGATTCCTTGTTCTGTCTTGTGTTCATGTGTCATATTCATGTACATTGTGTCAATCACATCTTTCCTTGAAGAAGCAGAAAACAATTCAAGCTCCAGAAAGCCTAAATGTAATAAATTTTCTTCTTTCATTCAAAGTTTTTCTTCTCCCTGTATGTGTAGTGTATATTTTATTTCCAGCAGTTAAATGAGATATTTAAACCATACTGTATTATGTTTTTTGAGCATTTACAGTGTCTGTAAAAAGTATTCACCTTCTTGGAAGTTTTTACATTTTTTTTGTTATAAAACACTGAATTGCAGTGGCTTTTTTGACATTAATCGACAGAAAAAGAATCTTTGAAGGAATACTTGACCCAAAAGATGTATTTTTTATGGTACCCCATGTAAGTTGTAGTGATGGCCAAGAAAAATGTTTGAAACAGAATGGGAGAATAACGTGTATGCCAGAAAACAAGACAATAGTTATCAATGCTGTACAAGGAAAAATGATGTGAAAAACATCCATGGAAAACAGAAAAAAAATAAATCCTGTTTCTCATGTCATACAATCCACATGTCAGTTATCCAGTCGATTGCTCAAAATGTGCTAAAAGAATGCTGATTGGACTTCCCCATTCGGCACGCCTGAAGCATCGGAACTTCAGCCTGTCAGAGACAGGACAAAATAAGTGGCAAAGCAGACGGACCAGAACTGTAAGAAAGAATAGCTGAGGAGCAATGATGATTAAGGAGGATAGCAGAGACTGACAAGTGAGAGACAGGAGGAAAACAGACTAGCTAGAGCTGTGACCAAGACCATAGTGTGACGATGCGGGTTCTGGCTCCACACTCCCATTGCTATTTGGAAGCACTTAAACCCAACACCGTCAATAATGTTACCGAGTGAGCTAGTCAGTGAGACAACATTTGAGCAAGGGGATGGTATAAAGTGAAAAGTGCTTTTATTAACAACAGTCAAAAAGAAATCAGTGTCCAAAGAAAGTGCAGTGCTTCTCAATAAATAAATAATCCTTAAGAAAATATGGAGGCTAAAACAATAAGAAAAACAATCCTTTTAAAACATGAGGTTAAAATTTTCCTTAGGAAGCAGTCTTTAAAAAAACAACAAACCCGGTGCCTTCTTTTAAAACTAGCGTCTCTCCTGCTTCACCCATCTGGGCCGCGCAACAAGGGAGACGCTCTCTCTCTGCAGCTGACCTTCGTGCCTGCCTCTGCTGTCAGTTGCCTTACTGATCCTTGGCTCCGGTCGGCTCCTCCAGACAGTGACTTGGGAATTCCCTATGACCAAGGCTCTCACGCAGGGAACACCGCTTCCCAAGTTCCGACTCCCGCTACCTTCTGCGGAGAGTCCTGCGCCTTCCCGGTCACTCCCGCCCTACAAAACAAACTCTGCGGTAGCGACCACAACCGCTTCTCCCGGGTGTTGGCCAAACATCCAGGCTGCCTCCAGCTGCCTGTGAGTGCTCGCCCACTTCCTGCTGCACCGATTTGCTCGCTCTCTCTCTCTCTCCTCACTGCTTCCTGCTTCCTCCCCTCTCAACCGACTCACGCTTCTTTTATAATGCGAGGGGCCATAGCAGCTGTAGCAAATTAGCCACGGGAGCAATCACGGAGGTGGGCAGTCCGTCACCTGTGCACTCGGTGAGAAACGCCCACACCGCGGATTGTCCCGCGGCTTGCTATGGCCCAACACCCCCTCGCTAAACTGCCGCGAGAGCGGTGATTATTTATTTAAAAAATGGCCTTTACTAAGCAAGCTCAGCGAGCAGTGGACCCGCTATACCACACGTAGGCACTTGCGATTTTCTTGTTTTGATAGTGCACTGGGACCTTAACATCAGACTGACGAAAGGGTAACTGTGGTAGGGACTACTTTGCATAATTAAAGTAAGGTGTTCCAAGTAAGGTGTGGTACCTTCAAGGGTTACTAGAATATACTTCCTGAATTATCAGCACCCATCATGAACAGGAAACTTAAAGTCTAATGGGAATGATTTTTTGAATTGAAAACTCTTCATCAATGAATAAGTAGGAAGGATAAGTGTTTTATGATGGCAAATTTAGTGTTTTATCAAGTTATCAAATCACTTGTAATGTGCATCTAACATGAAAAGTACTAATATAACCTCTTTGGGTCATTTATTACTGGGGAATTGTTTAGATGGTTAAGAAACTATGAGAGTCAATGTTTTTGTTCAGCCATGCAGCATTAAATTATTAAACAGGGTCAGAGTGAACTGGACAAATGAACGCTTATGCTGCCCTGAATTCACATGATGTAAATTAAGTAAGTGGTATGCTAAAAACCATTTCATCCAAAAATGAAGGGGTGAGACAGTTCAGTTAAGGGGCAATGCCCCTCCTTTTGTTTCTACCATAGCACACAGCCTGGTTCCTGTGCATTTTAAGATATCTCAAAATTATTTCTTATATAATTGTTGATTTATCAATGGGAGTGCCTGTCATTTTAAGATATCACAAAATTCATTTGAGATACCTTGCATTTTAAAATATCTTGAAATGAATTTGTGATATCTCAAAACCTACAATAAATTATTGTAAGATATTATAAAAATTTTAAATGTACATTTGGGAAGATTGCTTTAAAATATCTTAGAAATATATTTGAGTATCTTTTGAGTGTCTTTTTAGTCCATTATTTTGGATTCAAACTTTAATGTCTAATGATTATGTATTCACTAAATAGTATAAATGGACAAGGACCTTAGCAGAATAAAATGAACACAGGGTACTGACCTTTTACTGGTGACATGAGACTGAAACAGTGAGTGCTGCTTCACTTGCGCTCTAGAGAGCCTGCCTTGACCTCAGCTAACCACCAGATGTCGCTGTTCATACTGGGGCTGAGGCTTCAAAGCTTCAAATCTTTTTCGGCACAAATAAAAGAAAGCCTTAAAACTGCATGAGGCTTCATTTTCCCATCACTACTTATTTGTCATTTCATTCATTAAGTTGCCTGTAAAAGACTGGTGCATTCCCTGCTTAAGGGAAATACTGAAAGAAGTAACAATTTTAACTTTTAGATATTTTACAGATTAATTAAAAATACACAACATTTTTAAAGCCATAGCCTGCTTTTGTATATAATAAATTATTTGATGAATCATTTGCCATTCTCTTTGTTATGCTGCACAATCCACATTAAATGAGTTATACAGATTAACATTTTTACAGACATGCTTTCCTCACAATGACCTTAAAGATAATGTGTTTTATGCATCACTGTAATTGCACAGCTATTTTCTTGACTTGGTTTAAAAATAATAATTAAAAAAATGATTCTCCGGGCTTAGAAAAAAGGTTGCCATGCATCATTATTATCAGTAGATGGCAGCACAGTACAAAAGGTCTAAAGCAGAAGAGACACCTAAGTGTACTGGCCTAGAGGGTCATTATACTAGGAAATTAAATCATTCTGGATACATTACATGCAGAAAAGTATTTCTGATAATGCAAAAGATAGTGAAATCATGCTTACATATCACTTATATTGTAGCTTTGAGCTGATAAAGCATATTTTTGCTTACATTTTGCTCATATTGTAGCCTTGAACTGATAAAACATATTTTATTGCCCTTTATTTGAAAATTCTGAATGTGAAATATGTGTAACACTTTTCTTAATGAAATTAGGCAGCACCTTGTCTGTAAATACCCTACAGGTCACAGTTCCAGAATCACTATTGCACTCTGGGGTGACTGCTTTAGCTACAGAGTCACCAAGCTTGAATTCGCTTTAACAGCTTCTCATGCTCTATACTCTTGAGGCCTCTGTTGTGCTAACCCAAGCAACATTTTGTCTCCTGTCATACTGTGGACTTCCTGCTGCCATATGCTTGACTGGCTATTTTCTGGTCCCACAATGACCTCATTATTTCTCCATGAGAAGCAGCTTGGTATCTTCTTAGTGAAGAAGAAAATCTTTTCTTTCCCAAAATTTTCCTGTATGTGTTTTGGCTGCCTACTAGACGTCTGTGGCTACTGTTTCTTTCTGGCAAAAGCTGTCTATGGTCTGTCTGCCTAGGGGGCTATTAACCTGCTTCTTGTTAGAGATTATGTCATTCTCTCTTTTTTGTCCGAGTTGAAATCCCAGGAGCACTGTGGACTTGGGAGTTTTTCATCCTTTATCAGCTCCTGTCTGTGGTGCTCTAGCACTGCCAGTGTGGCTCTATCTTTATTTAGTGTTTGCTGATAGGTTTTTTACTTCCATCTGCAATTCTGGCTGTGCCCTCGCCACTGAAAACCTCTTGCCAGGTGGGCACCCCTCAGATGTACAAAGCTGAGAAAGTCCTCTTTAAAAGTTGTTCAAGGTTTCTAGGCTTCTTTTATAATAAAACTGGAATATAGCACACCAGCAAATACATACAAAGGGACTGTAGATTCTTTTTTTAATGGAATAAAGATTTTTTGCTATGACTATCAGATAAAAATGTCATCTATTTTATGATGTTGTGGTGGAATTCAACATGTCAGAATGAGACATTTGTTACATTATTTAAAGTAAGTATATTTTCTAAATATCAAAGGTTTCCTTCCTTCAGTCAGTGTGCATCACTGCATGTGCATACAATGTAATATATTTTTTTGTAGTTTGTTCATGGAAAAGCACACTTCAAATACCCCCAAACATGATTTTCTCCCTTTTTAGTGGGGGACTGAAAGTCTCCAGAACTCTGCCCTGTCCAGAAAGCTTGCCACATGGGGAAATGGAGATGGCCACTTTTCTGGTCATGTGTCCTCAGAATACATAATTCAATAAATAATACATAAAGTAATTAATAAAATAACTATTTGATATCTCTTGCCTTAGGTCTATCCTCCATGTTACTCCTATGCCTTTCTTTGTTATCCCCATGTCTCTCAGTATTTCTTGCCTGACACTTCCTGTTCCTGTAAAGCCTGTTTCTCAGACTTTGTCATTTCATGGTTCATTGCTTGCTTCCTGTCCATTTTTTTGACTACCACTAATGGTACTTGGGCCCCCATTACCCACTGTGAACATATCATTTGTAGTCTTGAGAGCACTTCCCATGTTTAAAGGTTGATCTTCAGCATTCCATCTTCTACTATCCTCAGTATCGTTGTGTATATCAACGTCTCTTGCGATACATGTACCTTCAGCATTCCTTCTACGCCTTTCCTTGGTATCCTTGTGTGTGTCAACTACTCTTTCCTGGTGCTTGCATTTCACTGAGCAGCTACAGCAAACCTGGCCAATCACTTCAAAGCCAAACTGACCACTCAGTTTGCTTGGATGGACGAGACACGTGCACACACGCACACACACACACATTAGCATTTTATTATATGGATGTGGATTTGTTCATTATTATCATGTGTACTAAGTACAGTGAAATTCTTACTTGCATGTGGCAATCAACATGCAGCACGCCACCATTCTCCAGACCCATGATTAGTGAATTTAACTACCTTACCTTGAAATCTCTGTCTCCTTTACCTCTTAGAACACTATTTCCTATTGGGAGATATATTAATTTAGCAGGTTTTGAAAAAATACTTTTTAGTAACACAAGCATTGCATAAGATGGTTATATGCATATTGTGACATGTGAGTCCCTGTCTTGGACCCTGAAACACAAGGCTGAGTTTCAGTACTTTAGCAAAACCTGCTTTATTCAGCTTGAAACATGAAAAGCATGGTTATTTATTGTAGAGGGATCTACCACTCTCCTAAACACATGCACAGCAGTCAGGAAGGGTCATGACCAGTGTCACAAAAATGACCAAGAGACATCAAAAAGATTTGGGGCAGGCACCCATATAATATGCCCTGGCTGGAAAAGGTAATAGTTGGGAGATGTTCACAAGTCGGAGTCCAAAACAAAACTGAATTATGTTGTTAAAGATGGCCGGAGTGGTTTTACCAGTGGTGCCGGAACCATGCGGGATTTCCCATGGATGGTCTGCAAGGGATTGAACAAGACAGTCAGTGCACCTGGCCGCCCCCTGGTCTGGCATGGAATTACTATCATTCAGACCCTTTAGCTGTCTCCCAATCGCATCTGTATGACACCAGGTTAGTGGCCAATACTGTTACCTGTTTATAATATTCCTTGAATCACCCATCGACGACAGGTGCTTTTAGCAAGACTGTGATCTTTTCAGAGTTGCTTCGATGGCGAGCCGCTGCAGTGCTGTGAGCATGCGGTTGCTCCAGGAATGGATAAACAATCTTCCACAGATGCGGTGGTCGTGTTTTGGGATGCTCTTCGGCATGTTGGCACGTTGGGGGGAGTCCCAAAAGACTTTAGAAACCTCACAATAACATGTATATATATATATATATATATATATATATATATTTATATATATCTACTGTGGGCTTGAACCCAGCCTGGGGTTTGTTTCCTGTCTTGCGCCCTATATATATATATCTACGGTGGGCTGGCACCCTGCCTGGGGTTTGTTTTCTGTCTTGCGCCCTATGTTGGCTGGGATTGGCTCCAGCAGACCCCCGTGACCCTGTGTTAGGATATAGAGGGTTGGATAATGGATGGATGGATAGATATATATATATATAGTGACAGATAGGGGGCGCTGCCATCCCCTTGAACCCTCAGATCAGACGCCAGACACCAGATAAAAGTCCAAATGTTGACTTTATTATAATTAGTATGTGCACAAAGCACCCTCCACTCCACAATACTCAAAAATAAACCACAATGCAATTCTCAAATTAATTCTCCACTCTCCCAGATGCATTGCCACCCTTCCTCCCAGCTCAGCTCAACCCTGGGATCTCCCACAGTCCTTTATATAGTCCGTGACCCGGAAGTGTTTTCTCTGTCTGTCCATGTGACTGGTAACACTTCTGGGTCAGATAAAAACTCCTCTTTTCAACCCGGAAGCACGTCATTTCCTCTGTCCATGTGACTAGGATGCACTTTCGGGTTGTAGGAAAAACCATCGTTGTTCCTCCCTGCAGCGCCTTCTAGCGGCCCCCGTGGTATCCAGCAGGGCTGTGGATAAACACTCCATTGTCCATAATTCCCTGCTAGCATTTGGGGCACCTCCATGCTGCAGGGATGGCTCCACCTGGTGGTCGGGATGAATGCCCGGCCATAGTCCACTATATATACATATATATATATATATATATATATATATGTAGAACCATAAACATTTAGCTGTTCACAAGTATTCCGATCTTACAAATTTCCAACATTCTCAGACCCATCGTATGAAATTCAAATCCATGGAGCTGAAGCTGATTCCACTGGGCAGCACTGGGCACAAGACAGAGAACAGTCAGGCAGAATGATTATATTGAACAATTATTGAACAATTTCTCTGTACTCTTTTAATAATTAAATGTTAACATTCATACTATGCAATTTAATTTTGCAGCCCATGGCAGATAGGAGTATAGTAACTGAATTTTAACCCTTAAGTCTGACAGTTTAATTTCTGCCTACATGACCCAGATCAAATAACTCCTGCCTATTACCAATATTGTAAAATACACATGCAAGGAATTATAGTGTTTTCTGATGTTGTAAATCACTTTGGTTAAAGGAATCTGCCTCATATAACATGGTAAATGTCGCAATACTTCTCATATACTTAGACTAGAATGTTTCTGTTTTAAAGAGAAATGCCATAATGACAAGTACTGCATCAATTTGGAATGTGCGTTTCAGTATTCCATACACAGGAGTGGATTTAAATTGGATTAAATTAGCTTCAAGTATTCAGGACATGGTTTGATACTTACTCACATTTGCGAGGCAAAAGGACAATTAAAGCCCATTAAAGTAACAGTATGCTCAACTGGCCAGCCACTTTCTGTGAAGAGTAATGCTTCTGGGAAGTCAGGAAAAGGCAATGCATGAAAGGAAGCCCAAAAAAGTATAAAGGTGATTCGGTGAAATGGACAGTTATACTGCTTCTCTGTAGGGCTTGGTCATCCTTCATTGCTACTTGCAGCTGCATTTTCTTTTATTTTTGCAAAGGTTGCAATTTTTTATTGCCTGAGGGTGAAGTGCAGATGCATGTCAGAATGTCTAGGAATGGTTTTTGTCAGCTTTTGGTTTCCAGTATTTCGACAGGAAAAACTAAATGTCACTCATGCATACAATCAAGATTAATATGTGTCTTATTTTAGGGGGTGACAAGGACACCAAAAATAAACTGAAAACCTTACTTAATCTAAAAAGCAGAAGGCACATTACTCATTCAAAATTAAGAATGAGAAAAAAAAATTATTGCATGCTTTTCAGAGTGGTCTTAAATTACAGCACTCACAAGAAAAAAAAGCTTCATTGTGATGTTTAGGACAACACAGTGGCTCTCTTCAGACTGTTTCTCTCTTTATCTTCAGTCTTCGGATTACTACAACATCATTTTCAAAGTGTTTCCTTAAAGGGATTTAGAATTCTGAAGAACTCTATAGACTCTCAAAGTTATTGGTCCTCTATGGAGGCGGTATACGGTCTGCCTCCACTGCCTTGGTAGACACCATGCAACCCAAGAAGATTTTGTGGGGTTACATAATTTGATATTTTTTGATTTTCAGTGGCAGACCAGCCCCAAGGTTTCCAGGTTCTGGAACTGTTAATGCTGGTCCAGAAAGAAAACAATAATCAATATATGCACAGCAGACACTACTGCACAACCCCTTTAGCACCTGCACGATGACTTGCTGAAAGCAGTAAACAGTAAGTCCTTGTTGGAGAACTGAGGAGAACGTTTCTGGAAAGCAAAGGACTTTTCTTGCAGTGTTTAAAAAGTGAACCTTTACAAATATGTTTTATTTTACAGAGATACTTTATTTTTATGCTAACGCAGTGTGTATTTTACCCACTAATGCTTTGGAATTTGCTTTAGAATTACCTGAATGGTTGAATAATTAGTGTAAGTGGAAAGTGTAATCAGCTCTGTTATACTGGCTATGCAAGTTTTTGCTATAATGGAAAAGTGATACTATAACACATACGGTTTCATTAGCTGTGTCTAAATCATTGCAAATATGCTGTTCTGTTGTCTCACATTTATGATGTCAAAAGCATGAGCTAAAGTAGCTGAATTTAGAAACATAATTTTAGTTTTATGAACTTTGGACTATGTTACAAGAACACTTCTTAAAACCCCTGATCCTTGTTAATCAAGCACACCTCGCTATAGCCTCATGACTCTAAAGGTAGAAGCGCATGAGCTCTGACAGCGATAAAGAAGGCAAAGCTGTCCTGGAGATAGGATGATCACATCATATCTACATTAGATTTAAAACATAAGTTAGAAGAGACAATTAGAGACAGAAGTGGGGAAAATGAATCGAAGAATACACTTCAAGCAACACAAGAAATGGGCCGCCTGGAAAAGATTACACATCTAGGAATACCAGGTTGTATGGTATTTAGACTTTATTTTGCTTTTGTTTTATAGCATGTGATGGTCTTGGTTTGCTCCATGTCTTTTGGAAGCTTGAACCCAGATAGTCATAGTATGAGGATGAGCCGGACAAATGAGGACACACACAGTCATCAAGAGAGGTGAAAAGTACTCAGGGTTTTTATTACAAAAATAATAAAGTGTCCAAAGTGCAGTGTTTCTTTCATTAGATAAATAAATAATCCCTAAAAACCAGTGTTTGTTCGGGAGTTAAAATCCAATAAATAGTCCAACAATAAAGTTGGCCTAAACCCATATAGTCACCAGGTACTTTCTGCTCCCTTTCTTTTTACCACTTGATTCCAGCATGTGTTCTTCCATTGTGTCCCCACCTTCTCACCATAACGGTCTTGCAATGGGAAGAATCTAAATAGATCTAAATTGATCATTTATAATTATTCACTTTATTTGAAAGTTATCTTCGTTTCGGCCAATTAAAAGGAATAAAAGGATTAGAAATAGGTTTTGCTTTAACCTAAACACAAACAAATTATATGATAACAGACCAGCAGCAGTACTTTAAACGAGCACAGGGATCAGGACACAGAATACAGAAATCATGGAAAAGCACAAACTGTAAAGCAATGTCAAGGTAGGAGTGTTAAATACAGCTTCTAAATAAATACTGGTGGGGCAGTCCTCCATAATTAGGTGATCCCAACCACTACAGCTCTAGTGTACATAAAGGGGACAGACCAGCAAACATGATAAAAAAAACTATGCTTTAATAAAATTTTACCGCCGACCTGAGAAAACAGGCCCAGGGCTGCCACACAATCAAAATACCGCTAGAGTAATTGCAGTACTTTATAGAAATCTTTCAGGGTTACGTGACAAATGCTCGTCCTATTTGACCCACTCACCAGATGCCCCAGATCAGTATATGATAACAAGCATTAAAGCAATGAAAGGTAAAAAAAAAAGTATATTTACATATTAACAGACAATCTAGTTTAAATGTACTTCCCCAAACAACAAATACATAACAAGAATTTAAGACAAACACTCACAAATTAGGGTACAAGATACTCTCGCTAGAGATAACCCAATTCCCCGAAATCATCACACATTGGTTTATTGTCCTTACAGTTCAGGACGATGGTGAAATGCTCGAAGCCCAATGGAGTATGCCAGCAGCCGAGGCCAGTAACATAAATTTTCTGTCCAACGGTCGATTGCTCAAGTGAAACTACAAAAAAAAGTTTGTCTTCAGAGACACGGCTCCCTTGCAATCCTGAGTAAAACAAAACCTTCTTCAAGCATGGCTCGCAAGTGGTTTCTTGGTGCTGATACGCTGTTGATCCTTTCTTCACCATTTGATGTCTCTCTCTTTCTCTTCCATCCTTTCTGGGTTAAATCATCTTCAGCCCAACCTCTGGTCTGTGCTGTGTCTTCCCCTTAAAGGAAGGTAGTTCCCCATTTTTAGTGAACCCCCAGCAACCCATTTCCTGAGGTACAGTGATCCCTCCTCGATCGCGGGGGTTGCGTTCCAGAACCCCCCGCGAAAGATGAAAATCTGCGAAGTAAAAACCATATGTTTATATGGTTATTTTTATATATTTTAAGCCCTTATAAACTCTCCCACACTCTTATAAACATTTCCCGCACAGTTATACAGTATAAACACCTTTATATTCTCTTAGATATTAGGTAAGATTTGTTGAAATTATTTATGTAAACACACTGTTTATATACTACGCACAAACATATATCATTGAGGAGTTTTATTTAATAAGTAATACAGTTTTAAACACATTGTAATTGATTATGTAATATAAAATGAAATAAAAATCTACAACATGTAAATATAAATAAAACCTAAATGTTATTTTAAAGATATCAAGCATCTCTGATATCACATATGTTTCACCCATTACGATAGACAGGCCACCAGCAATAAATACGTACAATGCAAGAAAAATTATATAAAACATGTGTACAGTTACACTAAACGTATGTACATGTACTTAGTATGTAGAAAATGAGTTATGGCTACTCACCAACAATGACACGACGACTTGTCCGATAACGATGACATAAATGTTACTGCACAACAAAGCTAAGTGTTACAGCTCTTCTAAAATAGCCTCTTCAGGCGACTGTGTAGCACTGCGGTGTAGCTGTTCCCTTCCTTCACAAAATCCAAAATTTTGACCTTTTCGGCAATTGTTAGCATCTTCCATTGGCGCTTGGGCATGGCCCCGCAAGCAGTAGCAGGAGCAGATCGTTTTGGAGACATAACGAAGGGCTTGACTACGCACAAAGATAAACACAAAAGAGCACAAAAGTTAACTCTTTACACAGCGAAACACGTTGATGCTGAATGAGCGAGACGAGATGCTGGCTAACACAAAGTGGAATTGAATGCTGCTCTCTGTCGCTGAGCCAATCAGCACCCAGGAACTTAACTGCGTGCTCTGATTGGGTAGCTTCACTGCCATCTGCCAATAGCGTCCCTTGTATGAAATCAACTGGGCAAACCAACTGAGGAAGTATGTACCAGAAATAAAAAGACCCATTGTCCGCAGAAATCCGTGAAGCAGCAAAAAAATCCATGATATATATTTAGGTATGCTTACATATAAAATCTGCGATAGAGTGAAGCCGCAAAAGTCGAAGCGCGATATAGTGAGGGATTACTGTACTCCTTAAGGAGAAGCAAACTAACAGACGGACATAAGCACATGTGACCCCTGCAACAAAATAACATAACATAAAACTGCATTCATAGTAACCAATACAATACTAAATACAGGTAAAATTCCGTTACAACGAACTCCCAGGGACCTAAAAAATATTTTGTTGTAAAGAAAATTTTGTTGTAATGAGATTCTGTATTTGTCACTATAGTGCTTTCTTTAACTTGTATCCAGGCGTTTGCAATCATTTCAATAGCTTCTTTTGCGTTAATTTTAATTTCCTCCTGCCTACAAGTTATGCTGACAGCATTTTTCTCAGCATTTCCTTGCAATAATACACTTTCAGGCTGTGAATGATACCCAAATCCAATGGCTGAAGCACTGCTTTGCAAATGGGTGGGAGGAATTCAATGCGAACATTATCTAAATGTGGAAGCATATTGTGGGCAGCACAGTTATCAATCAGGAGCCGAATCATCCATTTCTTCTTCATATTGTGAGGTTTCTGAACTTTTTTGAGACCCCCCCCAACTCCCCACCCAATGGGAACGACATGCTGAATTGCATCCCGAAGCGCGATTGCAGCGTCTGTGGAAGATTGTCTGTTGCTGGGACTGGGCAATAGCAGGCTCACAGCGACGCAGTGAAGCGCCACAGAAGCAAATCATAAAACATTGGGGTCGCGCTATAAGTCCCTGTCTTGCACCCCAAAACACGAGGCTTAGTCTCAGTACTTTAGCAAAACCAGCTTTATTCAGCTTGAAACAGGAACAGCATAGTTATTTATTGTAGTGTGATCTGCCACTCTGCTATACACAGGCACAACAGTCAGACAGGGTCGTGGCCAGGTCAGTGACCAAGTAATCCTGTTATCTGCATTTACAATGTCTGCAAAAAATTAAAGTTTTTTTTTTTAATATGAACTGTTATCGTTTTTTCGTGTCTGCCGTTTCTATAGGAGGGTGAGAATGAGTTAAATTCTAATGGATGTTTTTCAAATGTTGATGAGCAATAAGCAAAAGGTATCACTGAAAACCGCAGGAAACAAAAAAGGCAAAAAAAAAAAAAAAAGTTCGAGGAAAGTTCGAAGAAAGAAAGAAAATCACAATGTTTCTGTTTGAGGATCGTTGTGCTCAACTGAGCTGCGGCCACAGAACTAACTGCTCTGCGGATTATTCATTCAGGCATTTCAAGGTCTTTTGTGCACTTTGTTGTAATGAAAGTATCTGCTGAATGTACTTTGTAGTAACGATATTTCTATAGACTCGTGTCAAATGGGGAAGCTGTCAGGACCATAAAAATACTTCGTTGTAATGAAAATTTCATTGTAAAGATATTCGTTGTAATGGAATTTTACCTGTAGATAAAACAATGATTATAAAAAAATGAACAAAATTAATAATACAATATGCAAAATAATATCTGAAAGACAACATCAAGATTAAATGAAGAGAAAACATTCTTGGCCATCGGATAAAGTCCTGTCTGACCTATTACACAAATGCCTCGCTACACAATTAAGCACTGAACCTTTGACTCAAGTACTTTTGATACCAGGTTTATGTGTTCAGACATGGTGTTCGATATGGCCATTCCACAATCAGAGGACAAAGGCATCAATGATTAACCACACAGATTCAAATTTGACAGGTTGTTTCTTCAAGATATATCATTTCATGGGTTATCTGCCCCATTCCTTACATGTTCGCTATCGTATGAGATATGTTACCTACCATGTGTAAGAAGACCAATTACTCTGAAAACGTTTTATGGCATACGCACAAATAACAACCAAAATGTTCCCACAATGCATTTTTTCTAATTGTTTGTTTTTTTAAATACAAAACAAAATAACAGGAAGTTAAAGAAAGACCAAAACCATCAAAGTAAAACAATCCAACCCAACCCTCCCTATCTCAACCTGATAACACAGTTCTCCTAGAGGAAGGAAAGGGCCATAATTGAAATGGACCAGCATAATGAAAAGAGTGTTGGTAAAAGAAAACAGTATGACGAGAACAGTGAGTCAAGATTTAAACAACTGAGCAGATGTAGTGAAAGTTTCAATGTTGCATTCACCATTAATCCATGATGCAGATAAT
Source organism: Polypterus bichir lapradei (assembly GCA_026402145.1). Lineage (NCBI taxonomy): Eukaryota > Metazoa > Chordata > Cladistia > Polypteriformes > Polypteridae > Polypterus > Polypterus bichir. Next base: position 3,583,452 of record JANRMT010062842.1, on the reverse strand, counting down.
TAAAGTTGAATTAAATTGTAGGAGGTCTGTCAGATGTCCATGGTGATGAGCACCTATAGAGAGAGCAGTGTTGTGGAATATAGTGAAAGTATGCCATTATACACAGGGTGCAAGGAGCTTTTCAGCACAGTGCCAGATGTTCCACTATGCTAATTCAAGTCACCGTTTCCATTATCAAGATATTGCCTGTCTGAATTAGTGTCACTCATGTTCATCACCACACTGGCATTATACTGTAACTGATCTCAGCCACACATGGGGAATCCACACGTCTTTTTCAGATTGAGCCCAGCCAGGCATACACAGGTCACCAAGTAGATGTCAATATAGTCTTTTTTTTTCAAAGAGCTTTTGTTAGTTATTGAAATTAATGTCAACATCATTTTATTTTAATAAAGGTAAATTTTCATTTATCGAGGTACTGTACGTGTTGCCTCCAATGAATTACACTTTAAATGTAATATAACATAAATGCAGGCAGTACAGTATGTATCTTTGGAGAACTAATTAATTTTTGTTCAGTTTATTTTAGACTTTTTTCCATATTTCACTAAATATATTTATAGTACTTGTGCATTTTAATCGCCCCTGCTAACATATCCATTTACTGCAGATTCCCTCCTCTAATATTCCATCTATTTTTAAAAAAACATTTCCTTCTATTACAAGGTTCTATTTTCACCTAGAATCTTCAACCTCTCATGTGCAAGACAGGGTTAAAATGCCAGACCCTTACATGGCACACTCACAACACTCCAATCCTAACTCTGATCTGTCTTGATTGGTAGCAGATTATTGTGACACCCTCTTGCAGTGTTATAATCTGACAAAACAGAGCAATACAGATTTAAACATTAAGTAAAGTTGGTGCCTCACAACCACAAACTGCTCAAGAAAACATACTTGCTGTGAATTGCCAAAATTGAAACAGTAACATTACAAATTATAATTAAATGACTTTGAGGTTAAAAAAGACAAGCCAAAGTAACGCAGAAAAAAATGCAAAACCCACACACTGAACAACTTGAACTGCACAGTGCATTGCCGATAAAAGTGCTAAGTAGTGTGAGTCCAGAGGATGTTGGTCAAAGCAAGGCCAGCAAATAATTGAAAAAAACTCTGCACCTATGCCTGCTGATTCCACATCAGGATTCTTCGCTGAGAGGGGCATAGTTTAAGCATTAAGCATAGTCCTCCACTGCAGTGTTTTTACATGAAATTCAGTGTAATGCCTTAAACAATGAATCCCTGATATTGATCTAATTTTTTAAAAATATTGTGGCTATCTTTAACGGAACATTTTGTACCTGTGCACTGGTGTCTACTGCATGGTCTCAACTAGAAAATCTCTAACTGGAAGAACAAATGCACAGATAAAAATCCTCAAGGCCCATTGCTAACTGGAATGTTCAGGTTGCACATACACATTCATACCCTTAAGAGAACACTGCAGGGCCAATCGGTCCAGCCCCTGAGGCTTGCAGCATCTGGTATGAAGACAATTTCACAAATTAAACTGGCAATATTTTTCTATATAACAAATTATATTTAAAAAAGCTAAGGTTTATTATAAATATTTAATAATAAGTTAAATTACTGGTCTGTGGTGGGCTGGCGCCCTGCCCGGGTTTTGTTTCCTGTCTTGCGCCCTGTGTTGGCTGGGATTGGCTCCAGCAGTCCCCCGTGACCCTGTAGTTAGGATATAGTAGGATATAGCAGGTTGGATAATGGATGGATAATATATATATATATATATATATATATATATATATATATATATATATGACAGATTGGGGGTGCTATTGCTCCCTTGAACCCTTGTCCTAGACGTCAGACATGATATAAAAGTCCAAATGTTGACTTTATTAACAATGCACAGTGCACAAAGCACCTTCCTATCCACAATACTCACTCACAATACAATTCTCAATAATCAATAATTCCTCCACTCCCAGACGCGTTGCCACCCTTCCACCCAGCTCAGCTCGCTGTCTGGGAGTTCCTAGAATCCTTTTATTATCCCTGACCCGGAAGTGTTCCAATCCCCAGTCCATGTGATCTCCTATCACTTCAGGGTCATATCAAAAGTCCTTTTCTTCACCCTGGAAGCATTTCATTCCCCTTGTCCATGTGACTAGGACGTACTTCCGGTTCGTAGGGCAAATAATATTCTTTGCACCTCCCTGCAGCTCCATCTAGCGGCCCCTGTGGTATCCATCAGGGCTGTGGATGAAAACTCCATTGTCCAGGATTTTAAATCAACTGTAGCTCGCAAACTGTTTCACCTATTGACTTGAGATTTAGTAAACATATACTACGTGACGTCCACTTTCGGGGTGATGATTTTTATTACTGTTTTTATTTGTATTTTATTTTATTGTAGAATCAACTCATGCGTATGGGTGCCATTCTCATTCCCTACCACCTTCGCTAATCATTCTTGAGGCAGATTGAAGACTTAAGTGCCAGCTTAAAGGAAAAATTAAAGAAAACGTTCTAAATAATTGCAACACAAAAACTAACTTAATCAGTTTTAATGCAAAAAGATGCCGACGAAAGAAGAGAAGCAGCAGGCCGCTAGGGTGGAGAAAAGAAGAGCTGCTCAGGAAGCAGCGAACACATCAACCTCTGAGTAAACAAATGCTAAACAGAGACAGAGAAAGAGGATAAAAACTAGGAATGCTCAAGTCAAGAGTATACACTGCACGTTAACGTGAAGTACGCCGTTACTGGTATATATAATGACATACCTGTGGAAGCATGGAGGTGTTTAGATGAGATGGCAGTGGAATTTTTAACCAGATTGTTTAATGGAATCTTGGAAAGTGAGAGGATGCCTGAGGAGTGGAGAAGAAGTGTACTGGTGCTGATTTTTAAAAATAAGGGTGATGTGCAGAGCTGTAGTAACTACAGGGGGATAAAATTAATGAGCTACAGCATGAAGTTATAGAAAAAAGTAGTGGAAGCTAGGTTAAGAAGGGAGATGATTATTGAGCAGCAGTATGGTTTCATGCCAAGAAAGAACACCACAGATGCAATGTTTGCTCTGAGGATGTTGATGAAGAAGTATAGAGAAGGACAGAAGGAGTTACATTGTGTCTTTCTGGACCTGGAGAAAGCATATGACAGGGTGCCTCGAGAGAAGTTGTGGTATTGTATGAGAAAGTCGGGAGTGGCAGCGAAGTACGTAAGAGTTGTACAGGATATGTACGAGGGAAGTGTGACAATGGTGAGGTCTGTGGTAGGAGTGACGGATGCATTATACGTGGAGATGGGTTTACATCAGGGATCAGCTCTGAGCCCTATCTTATTTGCAATGGTGATGGACAGGTTGACAGATGACATTAGACAGGAGTCCCCATGGACTATGATGTTTGCTGATGACAAGCGAGAGTAGGCAGCAGGTTGAGGGGACCCTGGAGAGATGTAGATATGCTCTAGAGAGGAGAGGAATGAAGGTCAGTGGGAACAAGACAGAATACATGTGTGTAAATGAGGGGGAGGTCATTGGAATGGAGAGGTGGATGAGTTTAAATACTTGGGATCAACAGTACAGAGTAACGGGGATTGTGGAAGAAAGGTGAAGGAGAGAGTGCAGGCAAGGTGCAGTGGGTGGAGAAGAGTGTCAGGAGTAATTTGTGACAGATGGTTATAAGCAAGAGTGAAAGGGAGGGTCTACAGAATGGTAGTGAGACCAGCTATGTTATATGAGTTGGAGACGGTGGCAGTGACCAGAAAGCAGGAGACAGAGTAGGAGGTGGCAGAGTTAAAGATGCTAAGATTTGCACTGGGTGTGACGAGGATGGACATGATTAGAAATGAGTATATTAGAGGGTCAGCTGAAGTTGGACAGTTGGGAGACAAAGTCAGAGAGGCAAGATTGCGTTGGTTTGGACATGTGCAGAGGAGAGATGCCAGGTATATTGGGAAAAGAATGTTAAGGATAGAGCTGCCAGGCAAGAGGAAAAGAGGAAGGCCTAAGCGAAGGTTTATGGATGTGGTGAGAGAGGACGTGCAGGTGATGAACAACTTTGAGCTTAAAAAAGACAAGCCACAGAAGAACAAGATGCAGAGGACAGAGAGATATAGAAAAAGATGATCCACTGTGGCAACCCCTAACAGGAGTAGCTGAAAGAAGAGGAAGAAGACTGATAGATGTTTATTTTGCACAACATCTGGTGTAGTTGTTCCCCACTGTCACTTCATGTAGATATGCCATTGGTCTGTAAACTACATGATCATTAGTTCAATCTTCACAGCAACATATTCTATGGCACTAACTGAGTGTCAGAACCATTTTCAAATCTTCTTTGCAATAGAAGGAAATGGAAATAATGCATATTGGCTATTATGGCTTGGGCAGAGGTCAACAACTATATGCATGATGCTTGTCTGTGTGGAGATGTGTGGAGTACAAGTCCAAGGAGGTTATGCTCAACCTTTATAATGCACAGGTGAGGCCTTATCTTGAGTACTGTGTGCAGGTTTGGTCTCCAGGCTAAAAAAAGGACATAGCAGCGCTAGAAAAGGTCCAGAGAAGAGCGACTAGGATAATTCTAGGGCTACAGGGGTTGAATTATGAGGAAAGATTAAAAGAGCTGAGCCTATACAGTTTAAGCAAAAGAAGATTAAGAGGTAACATGATTGAAGTGTTTAAATTATGAAGGGAATTAGTACAGTGGATCAAGACTTGTATTTTAAAATGAGTTCATCAAGAACACAGGGACACAATTGGAAACTTGTTAAGGGTAAATTTTGCACAAACATTAGTATGTTTTTCTTTACACAAAGAACAATAGACACTTGGAATAAGCTACCAAGTAGTGTGGTAGACAGTAAGACGTTAGGGACTTTCAAAACTCGACTTGATGTTTTCTTGGAAGAAATAAGTGGATAGGACTGGCGAGCTTTGTTGGGCTGAATGGCCTGTTCTCGTCTAGAGTGTTCTAATGTTCTAATGTCTGCATCTTGAAAAGGTTATTATTCAGAATTTTGTGGTTAGACAGAACGAGGTTCCTCCATGACTTGTTGCAGGGCAGGTTATTCACAGACAGATAGAGAGCCTGGCCCTTTAAATGTTGAAGATGGGATTTTAAAATGTAGCAGGTATAAAGATGGGCATAAGCAGTTGTACCACGTGAACACATTTTGGAATACTGTATCTTTGTTGGTGAGGAAAGCAGAAAAAAACAATCCTTTCTGCCGTTTAAAGGTACTGGGAACCCGTAAGGAGTAACCATTGGTGTTTTCTCTTGTATTACTTTTGACTGGCTTGTTCTTTGAATTGTTTCTCTCCATAAGGTAATTTTTGGAATGTGCTTTATTTGTTTGTTTGAAAATAGTAGTGTGATCACATAACTTGCTTAATTTATAGAAAATGCATGAATACACCTCTTATTTTGATCCCATTAATTCCTGCTCAACAGTCTTTAATACCAGTGTACCAGTGGGTTATTTAGTTGCTAAGACTTAATTTAATTATATGTACACTGTATATACTTTTCTGTAATGGATTTTTCATATAATGTAAATAGATGCCTCTGTTTTTATTACTTGACTGTTTTTTAATACAAGAATGGTGTTTACGTTTCCTCTGTCCAGTTTTCAATGTCTATGTCATACTACTAATTTAAAATTTGTCTGAGATAAAAGTTGACACGTCCTAATGCATGGAGGAATATTTAAGACAAAGTTAAACGAATAAGTAAATACTTAAATGTATGAGTACTGTAAAACGTGACAATAAAGAAAAAAGCATACATGAAAGCGTAAATAAATAAATAAGTGAGTCACTAAATATGTTTTTTGATTTGTCCATAATATTCCTTCAATGGCAAAGTGAATTTAAAACTGTCACTCATCAAAGCTGGGAGGGTGGGTGATTGGGGAATCGTCAGTACATCAAACCATCAAATGTCACATTAACTCTACAGATTTCAGATGCAGGCTGCTAAAGATGAATTCAGAGTTTACAGAATTAAAGTAGCTGCTTAGCAAAGAAATTCTGGGCAACTTTTTCCTGCTTTCATAGTTGATCCTGCACAAGCCCAGTCACAACTGAACATGCGCATGAGCCACCGGCTTCTCAGCTCACACAAGGCACATACGCACACTCTCCATCCTGATGAAAATGTTTCACATAATGCAGCTATAATATAGAAGACATGATAAAAACTGCAAAGGTAATCAGAATATCTTCAGGAAATAATCAGAATTTCATGAAGAAGCAAGAAGAAGAGTTTGTTTGGCTTAAGGAGCAAATCAGAATCTGAATAATTTTTTTCAGCATTTTTATAATGTTACTTTTATTTTCTGTTAATCAACAGGAATTGGACAGAAAATAAATTTAATTTTGCATTTCAATAGTCATGCGCAGGAGCTGTGGTTCATAGCGTGTGAGCAAACAGCAAACTTTACAGTATTTTATGTAAATACGAAACATCAAGGAAAAGCAATGGAAAAGCTTGTCTGCTATGTTTAGAAAGTATAGTCAATTCTGACATTAAACTGTAACTTTTGATTTATTCATAAACCATATCTAATGTAAGTGTACATAGCCCAGTAAACAATTACATTAAAACAATATTTTTAAACAAATTTGGACTTGTAAAACTTTTATTTATTTTACTTGATTGGCACACTAAATTAGAATATGACTGTGTTGTGTTTGCTTCAATATAACGAATGCTGTTGAAGTGATTTTAAAAAACAGCGTACTGATTGACCAGCAAAGTAAAATATTTTGAAATACCTACAATTAAAGATTAAAGGTTTTGTATGCTGAAATGATTTTCCTGCTTGATACTTGACAAATATTAAAGAAAAGGGATAGAGAAGACAGATCTATTTTCATAATTTTTTGTGTTGGTTTTGATTTTCTTCTATTTTAAAAATTTTTGTTTGAGAGAACATTAAAATATGACAAGTGCAGAATGTCCGTAACACAAATAGAATGAGAATAATTTGAGTTCATGTAAACAATTGCATCTTCTTGTGAACATTATTATCTCATATTTGACCTATATGAATGGTCCAGTAAGTCGCTGCTGAACTACTGTATGGTTCACTAGGTCTCTTATCAGAGATATAATGAGTGAAGACAATGCTCATGCACATTAACATCAAGAGTTGAAGATGAAGTGCTGTCCACTAAGTGACAGTGACATTTCATTTTTAATACTATATTCCCAGTTAGTTCATGATAATCTGAGAAAAGTAAAAGAGTCCTCTCGTTGTGTTTATACTTACCTTAATACATAGTCTGTTGCAATGATGCTGTTTAACCTTCCATAAATAATTACTTGCTCTTAAAGTGCATTAGCATTGCCTTCAATCATTAAATTGTAGATAATAAACCTACTGAACCTGATATTACAGTAGCTCCCTGTTGCTACATTCGTATAGGACTCATAACAACTTTTAATTCTCATTTTTGCCGTTTTATCATATAGATCAACTGGTCTCAAACACACACCAACACAGACAAAAGAAATCAAAAGAAGGTTTCACATTGTATGTCGACACTTCTAAAATTTTGGTGACCGATCGTATACTTTAATAATGATGGAAGTCATCAACCCACAGACATTAATAAAAACATTAAGATTCAAGATGTATGATATTTTCTTAGTTTATTATCAGCACTTTATCAGTTACATACAAATAACATTAAACCTGGATCGTTCGTCTTTTCATGTCATCTGTATGAACTGACCAAAGCTGAGCAACAGTATACACACACTTTCTGAGGTTTATACTAAACATTTTGTGCATTACAAAAGAAATATACATAATTTATAAAATAAAAATACAATACACAGGTTATTTACAAATAAAAAAGTAAACATTCTTTGTACAGCTGCCACCTTACCTACTGTAACAAAATGGTCAATCTTGATTACCTTCAGAAATATTGCAGCTTATTAAACGGAGTTGAAAGAGTAGCATCAGAATTGGGAATTTACTGTACTGTTGACCTAATTAAGACTATTTCCAAACTGCAAAAGAACACTTGACTATTTTCAGAGTGTTGAAGTTGTTCCTTGTTCCAATCAGTTATTTTATAAGGTCAGTTGCTGCATGTACCTGAACTCCTATCTTAATTAAATATGTTATTTCTTTGCTTCTGGATTGGTTGGATACTCATTTGACCCATCAGTTAAACTTAACACACTTTTAAGAATTGAACAAAGATTTATGTTTCATACAAACTATCAATTTCCTCTGCTTAATCCTTCAGTTAAGAGTTTGCTCTCTTGTTATTTTTAGTATATACAGTACATATATATTCATCCTAAAACAGCCTTTGTTGGTAAGCTTCTAACTGTAAGTGGCACAGAATCCTTCAGGAAATACAGCAATTTGCATCTACGGTACTGTATATCTAAATGTATAATGTTGACAGTAGCTTATCAGTCTAGAAGGAACCCAAAACATGAGTGTAACCACATAGTGTGCTGTTTTTGAGGAGGTAGGTGTACTGGACACAACCCACAGGATGTAGACCATCAGGATGATCCAGAAGAAGAACATTCCAGTGACTGTTACTATAGAAAGTGAAGCCTGGTCTGAACACCACATCAAAAAAGTTATTAGTCTTAAAATGAACACATTTTAAATAATTAAAATTACTTAGAGAATAACATGTACACCAAAGTGCATTAAAATGTAAAAGCAAATCAATAAAAATGACAATAGTACACACTTAATTATAATATATTGATACTGTATATGTTTAAATCTGCAGAAATATAGGAGCCATCACCTGGTTAATTAAACCATGAATCAAATTAAAGTCAAGGTTAGGAAACCTAATAGAATTAAAATTAGAAAACACATGTTCTGTACGGTAGACTCTGAGAACTAGTGTTAAAGGTTAGGTGGCCTGAAAATGGAAGTTTGTTCTTCTACTTTTGCACCTAACCTAATACTTACTTACATATAAGTTCCCCCCGGCATAAATCAAGATATATAAGTAGTACATAGTATGTGTGGGCACAGAGGTGACCTCTTAAGGCTCACAGATCCACTGTTCTGGGTTTGAATCCTATGCTGTATTGTTTTCAGCTTTTTGTGCGGATTTTCTCCAGGTACTCTAGGTTTCCTTCCATATCTTCAAAGATGCATGTTATGTTAATTGACGATTGTAATTTGACTCTGTGTGAGAGTGCACGTGTGTATTTATGTGCATGTGCCTTGTCCAGGGCTATTTCTTGTCGATCCACCCCATATGATCCTCATTTTGCATTACTGGATTTCAGAATATTTTGTTATGCTATGTTATAACAATTTTGTAGATTCTTACAACAACAGTTACACCTAGCTCAAGGTCTGGTAATATTTTGTTAGATTTTTGCAGCGCTTCTAAAAAAAAATGTGCCAACTTTTATAAAATGTTGTTAACTTGAAATGGAAGAGCATATATCTTTTGATTATTGTGCCTCAATGTAAATCTTTCATTTCTCTAATATGAATCTGCTTTCAAACTCTCAACATACTGTAAAAAGAAAGGTTCGATTTGATGGGAAGATTGCAGATTGATAGTCTTTTTTCTGTGGAGAATAATATTACTTTCTTTCAATTGATTTCCAGAATTTTTTATTAGTTGCATTGGACACATCATAGCTTATGTTTATCTCAACTTAATAAAAGGTTATAGTTTTCTTCCATAGATGTGACATTAATCGAAATTGTACCTTGTATACCGCTCACATTTGAATCACACTCTAAATTTATCTTAGTAATTTTGTTGGTAAAGTGAAAAATATTTTGATCATGTTTATATAGAGAAAAAGGCTTAAAATGTATGTATAATTCACTCTTATTAAAAATAAATTTAAAATGTGTAGTCATTTTGAATTCAGCATTTCAGAAGATTTAACAAAGCATTTGGTTAAATTATTTTCTTTCATCTATGGAAAGGATAAAATACTACATAAGGCAGAAACCTAAATTAATATAAACTAAGAACAGTAAATATTATTATTTTTTGCTGTTGTAATTACACAGTATTTATTTCTTTTATGTTGTATTACTCTAGCATGATAAGTCTGCAGAATAACGAGTCTGTCTCATTAAGGACCATTAGATCATTCAAACCTTCAATGGCATAGAAAAGAAATATAAAGCAACAAACTGTAAACAGTTTTCATTATGACAGTGTAAGAAATCATGAAATAGCTATAAATTCAATTGGGCAAAATCTAGACAATTATAATACTGCAACTGTACAGTCCACAAAGGTTATTGATTTACAAAATTGCTGTTGTGACAAGAGAAATTACAGTATATACATATATCCACTGATCTGTATCCAGTCACCTAAAAGATCTGATCGCTACTTGTTAAATCATAGATAAATATTGGCTTGTTTCTTCTGGGTAAAGTCTATTTTACATTTTCTAGCACAAGACGCTACATCATCCTGCATTGAAAGAGGCAGTTTTCTATGGCAATACTAGATATAAGTGCATATCATGCTGCACTAATATAGTGCAAAAATGTGCCTGAAATGTAATAAAAGGATGCAGGCAGGAGTCCGGCAGGGTTAAGACAGTCAAAATGCATGGTGCAGTATAAATAAAGATGATAAACATGTTCCAAAGCCTGGAAGTAAAACATCTTGTTTTAAGAGTCGTCTTCCTTTCTTTTAAGGTAACAGATGTGGAAATGTATGGAAACTGCAGAGTAACAAGTTCAGTCCTCCAAGGTGGATTTTTTCTTCTAAAGTATATAGTAAATTTTGGCAACTTTTCTTTCCTAAGGGGTCCTGAAATCTTTTTGCACAAAGGAGATTCTCCGTAGGTTTAAAGTTGGCAATGTTTTAAAGGTACGGAGGTATTCTTTGTGCTTTCCAAATACTGCCCAGTTGCAGTATGTCTTTTGCCCTGTTGCAGTTCCTTTAAGAAGAAAACAGAATAGCAAGAAAAGAAACAGTTTTAAAGCAAAGGCAGATTTCCATTCGGTCTGTAAAATTTGCAAAGGCTCTTGTGTCGCAAAATGGAATCATTAATGTTCATCTTTACTGTTAATTAGAATAGTCTAGAATTGACCTTGGATTAGTCAAAATGTGCATTTGTGGAAATGTTCTTTGGAACATTTGCTTCCATGACTTGACATTCCATGTTCTTGTTTTGAATGTATTTTCATTCTTCCCAAATATTTTCTGTAAATTCAACACAATTTTTCAACCCCAGTGAAAACAGGCCATTTCTTTATACAGCAGTATTGTGTACAGACTGGATTTCCATTCCAAAGGGATTTTTTCAGAAGATTCCTACATGTCAGCATCTCCATCATAGGCCAAGGTCAGTGGTTTAAGCCTATTGTTTTGTCTTCTCTGTGGTTTCTTTGGCTTTTTGCTGTACACAGAGAAAAAAAACATGTGTTAGTGCCTTTTAAAAAGAAAACAAAATTGTAAATTGATAATCAAAAGGAAAAATGCATAGCGATGGTTTATCTTTAACTAAAGAAATAAATAAATAAATAAACCAAAACGTAAGTATCCCAAGCCATTTTTTTCTAGCAGGTTGGTGCAACTAAAATGTTTATTTCAAACCAGTACCTTATATTGTATGTTCAAATGACATGAATGAGAATTGCATGGTTTATAGTTCAGCAGCCCAGTCTTAAGGGGCACTACAGCAAGACATTTAGGACCAGATTCGTAAAACATTAATTTGCCCAATTGTTATATTGTCCTTAATGTGGAAAGAACATTAGAAGTATTTGATATACAATAATGGAGTGTGCATCAACAGGACAAAATTATAACAGCCAATTAAATTATATTATTTTACTTCAGTTCAACTTTTGGTAGAAAACTGAAAAAAGTGTAGTATCTTTGATTGATGGCTTCCTTTCTGTGTCAAGATAATTCTCAAGACTTCAAGCTATATATATAAAATCGCAGAACCCAGAACCTTAGTCTTGGTCTCCATCGACAGCTTATGCCATAATACTTGAAACATGACTCAGCTACGAAATTTAGCTTAGGGTCCTTCTCACAACAAGCAGCAACACAGTTGGGTGCCTCTCAGTAAGCAGTGACATGGACGTGTGTTTGTGCCTGAAAGGAAAAGGGCCGTGGCCAACTCTGGAGACAGTGAAGATCATGGAGAAGCTCATTGCACAGGCCGACTGATTGCTTTCATCACAAGCACTAGTCATACACTCCAAGCGCAACAGAATGTCACACACAACCAAAGAACTGGATTTGTGGACTTTCTTCACCACATTATTGAGCTTTGGATCCATTGAGCACATGGCCGGCTTGACAGGAAAAGAGCTGTGGCAACATCAGATGACAGTGATGGACATTGTAGTAACCATGGCAGAGGGACCAGGGATACTGTGTTTGATAAGAGGCGCAAACGCCACCTTGCTTTGAGGACCAGGGATCCGAGTGTTACTAGTATACACATAACACCCAAATTACTTTTCATATTTGACATACAGTACACATATTTGGTTGCCGAGATAGATATCTCTCTTTGAAGCCACCAAAACCCTACAATTTATAAATATTTATGCAACTTATTGGTGCTTTCTCTCTAGAACTCCTATGTAGTATCTGTATAAAAAATATATATACATATACTTATCATTAACTTTACTATGAAGGGCAGCATTAACTGTCATTCAGCAGTTTGTTCCAATATTATATATTTTAGAATACTACAACTGGTATTTTTTATTGGCACATGCTAAAAGTTTGGAAATTTGTAGTTAATAAATTGCAAGAGTGAGTTCATCTGAGCAGCAGACTGAGGCTTTAAATGTAAGCCTGTAAACTAAAGAAGCCAGAGCAGAAGGGAAAGAAGATGGAGGCAGCTGTAGGCAGCTACCAGCAAGGATGTGGGCACATTTAGGGTTGTGATAGTAAGGGGAATATGTCAGAGAAAACATCAGGAATATTTTGCAAAGTTTAGGAGTAAAAGAGATGGTCCTGTTTGTAGGCTTTTCCTTATTTCCATACACATAAGTAAGAACCCTTTAAGGTTAGTAAATCACCTGGTGCCTCTGTGCTTGTGCCTTGAAGAAGCTGAAAACAGGACATGATCCCTAGCAGTTACTCCTTCCATTGACTTATCATTCAGGAAGGTTTTCTAGTCAAAGGGGTGGAAAAAAAGCTGCCCTTATTTACTGAATGCAGTCATCAAAAGAATTACATTTTGATCAGTTTTCAGTCTGATCATATCATAAGAAATACGTGTTCAAGATATCGTATTCAAGGGTCTTTGTATTTGCTCTGACCTCTGTCTGCAGTCTGACACCAGAAAGTCTCTTTTCGGATTAACAGAATATTTTAATTTTAACTGGGAAAATACTATTATACTTCAAAATTCTGTCGTCACTTAGTTCAATGCAAAATGTTCAGAAAGATGTTAGCATATTGTTTAATCAATCTCTTTTAAAAAACTGAATAAGAACAGATTACCAAGAAAGTGTTTTTATTGACCTTTAAATACCCAGTTACAGTAATAATTTAATACTGCTGAAGGATAAATAATCATACTTTTTACTTTTTAATTTTGCACAAAGCTGCTGATATGTTACAAATCATACATACTGAATTGTAACTGAATAACTTCACCTGACATACTACGGTTCCTAAATAATAAGTGAAAGTATGTTCATTGTTATTTTATCATCATGTTAAGTAGTGTGTACTGTGTGTCTAAAACTTATTTGTTTTTTAATATTTTTATAAATTATTGAAAAATCTTAGATTTTACAAAACTGGCATCATTTCCGTATTTGATTCTGATGCAGAGTATTGCATAAAGATCCTGAGGTGGAAGGTTATGTTGAAGTAGAACCTAGGATAGCAGGGATAGATAATACAGCTAAAACTTAAATTTAATCCAACCAGTTCTTTAGTTATACTTTTTCAGAATCAGTCTGATTACTTATATTTCTGAGTTCTTTATTCTGATAAATATTGAGGACAGTGAACGGAAAGGAGCTACATTACTAACATCTCGACCTAATATGTTGCCATTCCTGTATCAAAAAAATACTTGGGTATAATAATACAAATATAGAAAAGAAAAAATGTAAATACAGTGTACAGTATATATATTGTAATTATCATTTTATTTCTGATGCTAATTGTAGTACAGTTGTTTAAAAAAATGTGCAATAGTGGAATAATTTGATTGTTTAATTAAAAAATAAAGAAAGATTTACAGTAATAGTGATGATAACAGAAGCTTTATTGATATAAACAGTTTTAGAGTGCCCAGTACTTAATATTTTTATCTGTTGTAAATGACTTATTAGTTTGTGTTGAACAATTTGTGATGTTTTAAGAATCTGGACCTCAGCAGAGTGAAATGCAATGAGAGTGACCTCTTCTGTGACAGCCGAAAAAGCATTATTTAAGTGAAGAAGTGATCCTAACCTGTAATTACTCCACTCACAACTCTACAGCACTGTCATCCTGATTTTTAACGAATGCTAAAATGTATAAAAACATTTTAATACTCTTACCCACTGATATCAGATTTGGAAAGCAAATGCAGGTGTAAATAATCACAAAATACAATTTCCAGGGAGGTATTTTGACCTTAAACCATTTAATGCTAAATATTATTATTTATTTTATCAATTTCAATAGAAATATTGCTTTGTTTTGAAACCTGTCTAATCCAATTCCAAGTTTTCTACAGCCAATTTAATTTCCCCTGGGTGGTATACCAATAAATCTTAACATATAAACAGTTACAGTCACTTGGTCAATTTGGAGGAACTAGTGCAAATAGAACCAAAACACTGGACAATGTAGAAACCCATTTGGACAAATGATGAACATATAGATTTCACAGAGAACATAATCCTGTCCAGAATTAAACTTGGAGCCTTAATATTATTGGCCATTTGTGTTACCAGCTGCATTAATCTGTGCACCTATAATAAAAAATAATTAAATGAGCATACTCATTAAGTATTTTAAGAAATGAATTAATTTTGAAAACAGTAATCAGCTGTTGATAAGAAAATACCAATACAGCTGATAAAAGATGAAAAAACATGACTGTGATGCTTTAAAAATTTGTTTTTATTCTAAAAAACTTACCAAGCTAGATAAATCATTGAGACGACAAAGATGAGCAGAACAAATGCTCCAGCAGCTACTCCATAAACCCATGTCTTCAGCTTGCCATCTAGAAGAAAAAAAATAGTTTGTTAATGTGTACAGTTTATTATGGAACTTGTGCTTTCCACATATTCTTTTGTAAATGATAATTTAACACTTTTTTAAAGGGCATTGTGAGTAAACAATAGGCATAGCTTAGGATAAAACAAAAACTCATTGTCACCATTATTTAACTAAGGGAATGTAGACAAGGAGGTTTTAGGTAAAGTAGTTAATTTAACTGATCATGCAGCTAGAACGTGGCAACATGTTGCATGCTGAGTGGCACAATTATGATGAAATATAAAAAACTAAACCTAAAAAATCAATCAAATTGTTCTAAATGGCTAAAGTTATGTATTAAACTTTTGTTATGCAAATCCAAAATATAACAGATGCTAAATAAAAGTAAAGGTTGTATTTCACTTAAGAAACAGGTCAGAATATTTTCTTATTTTAGATTTCTATGTCATTGTTTTTAATGCAATTGTAAAAATCAAATGTTCCAAATAGGGAGTCATTTCTGCAGGACATACAGTCATTGTTGCTCTTGATTTTTTTCATTTGGAAATTAACATACATTCTTAGCAATACAGTGGGGCAAAACAGGGAAACAGCCCTAGGCAGGAGGCTACTCCATTGCGCGGACCACTCAAACATCACTGGGGATGAAGTAAAACACAGCGAGACAGCACAAACACCATGAAGTATCAGCTGTGTTCTGTTCTGTCCTTGAAAATGATCATTTCTTATTAGTACTCATAAACTGACTGATACAATCTGAAAGAAAATGATCTATCCAATTTGTTAAAACTCTGCTGCTTTTAAAACTGTGTAGAAAAGCTAAATGATAGAGCAATTCATAATATATATATCTATTTATACAGTATATGTTACATCAGAGGGCAGCACGGTGGCGCAGTGGTAGTGCTGCTGCCTCGCAGTTAGGAGATCCAGATTCGCTTCCTGGGTCCTCCCTTTGTGGAGTTTGCATGTTCTCCCCGTGTCTGCGTGGGTTTCCTCCGGGTGCTCCGGTTTCCTCCCACAGTCCAAAGACATGCAGGTTAGGTGCAATGGCGATCCTAAATTGTCCCTAGTGTGTGCTTGGCGTGTGGGGGTGTGTGTGTGTCCCCTGTGGTGGGCTGGCACCCTGCCCGGGGATTTGTTCCTGCCTTGTGCCCTGTGTTGGCTGGGATTGGTTCCAGCAGACCCCCGCGACTCTGTAGTTAGGATATAGCGGGTTGGATAATGGATGGATGGATGGATGTTACATCAGGATTGTCTCGCTCTGTGTTGTGTTTTGTTTTGTAAAATTTTTTGTTACATTTTTCTTTTATATATTGTAACAAAATGCACTATATTGGCACATGACCTGACACAGACAGACATGGGAGGCACACTGATAAAACAAATAAATATTTTATTTCTATTTCTTCACCTGTGGGCAACGCCTTCCCCATCCCCACAGGCACAAGACAGTCCCAAAAACACAGCACCAAACTCAATTCTCTTTCTCATCTTCGTCTTTCTTCACCACTCCTCTCCGTCAAGCTTTGTTTCCCTCCACCCGACTCTGGCTCCCAAGTGGTGGCTGCTGGCTCCTTTTATATGGTACCCAGAAATGCTCCAGGTGCTTGATTGCCCATTTCCGGCTGCACTACTGGGTGTGGTGAAAACACTGCCCATTAGGGCTCAGCAGCTCCTGCTGCAGCACCACCTGGTGGCACCTGCAGATCCCAACAGGGCTGCACCAAACTGCAAATCCCATGAAGCCCTGCGGGTGTCCAAGGCACCAGAGATCTAAAAGAATTGGTAACCCAGAAAAATAGGGCATTTCAACATAGAACATTAATGGAACAGAAGAAATAACAGAAGGAGGTGAAATGTGAAATAAAGCAGGCAAAGCTGAAGAATAAGGACATGATAGAGAATGAACAATGGACTGATAACCTGGGCTCATTACGGAATGGCATGAAGATAATGACCGGCATTCATACAAAAAGCAATAAATGAGTTGAACTGGCAAAGGTCAAAATTGACTATCATTTGGCACAAAATTTGAATGAGTTCTATTCAAGATTTGAAAACAGGAATTTGCTTCAGAAGTAAGTTGGCAAAAGAACAGACAGAGGACTGCAGCAGGAGTCAGCTCTTTGACCAGAATGTTATCAGAAAGGTCCTTAAACAAACAAAAATCAAAAAACGTTTGGGTCCAGATGGAGTAAGTAGTCTGCTTCATTACTGTGCAGAGGAGCTCTCTCCAATATCCTGGACTTTTTAACAAAAAGAACACAAAGAGTGAGTGTCATTGGATGTTTCTCTGATAGCCTAAGTACATCTGTAGGCTCTCTGGAAAGTTGTTGTTTAGCTCCCCCTTTCCTTATCCTGCAAACAAATGACTTAAGGAGTTTACACAAGGATAAACATATGTGAAATTTGCAGATGACTCTGTCATTGTGAATCTTCTACAAGATAAGGAAGACAGCCATGGACCTCTTGTCAATGTTTTTGCACAATGGTGTGATCACATTAATTTATGGCTTAATATTTAGTGAGAAATCAAACAAAATTACACCTTTATTGTGCAACTAAAAAGATTACAATATGCAAGCTTTTGAGGCCACTCAGGTCCTTGAAGAAGGGGCCTGAGTTGCATTGAAAGCTTACATATTGTAATCTTTTTAGTTAGCCAATAAAATGTGTAATTTTGATTGACAGCTCACTAAATCCATAATGACTAACAACACCCTAGTACTACGACTTAATATTTCCAAGACAAAAGATATGGTTGTAGATTTCAGGTGGTCTACACCATCCAGTGTCTCAACTTTAATTAAAGGGGAGACAGTGAAGATGGTAGAGCAATGCAAATATCTGGGAACAATCACTGATAATATACTAAACTTTGATCTTAACACAGAGCAAATCTGTAAAAAAGAGCAGTCACGACTTTCTTCCTAGGAATCTCAACTGTTCTAAAGGGGACAAAACCATAATTACACTTTTATAAGTCTTTTATTGAATCCACTGTTATATTTGCCTTTATCTGTTGGTTTGGTAGCTTCAGCAATAAGAATATAAGTCATCTTAACAACATTACAAAAATGTGCAGTAAAATTATTGGTTCATAGCAGACACCCATCACGGAAATGTATTGCAAACAGGTTAGAAAAAAAGCCAACTCACTTCTGTTATACAGCAGATATCCTCTTTGCTTTAAATTCCAGCTGTTGCCATCAGGCTGTAGATTCAGGTTTCCAAATGGAAAGGGCAATGGGTTTAAGAACTCTTTTATTCATAGAGCTATAAGCATTTTAAATTCTGTTACTTGTAGGGATGCTGCTAAATGCTAAATTCTGCATTATTATTTTGTGTACTGTTGAAAGTAATC
This sequence comes from Polypterus bichir lapradei, assembly GCA_026402145.1. Taxonomy (NCBI): domain Eukaryota; kingdom Metazoa; phylum Chordata; class Cladistia; order Polypteriformes; family Polypteridae; genus Polypterus; species Polypterus bichir. The sequence goes on along the minus strand of JANRMT010062842.1, from coordinate 3,564,922 downwards.
TTCTTTGTATTAATCTTGAGGGTGTGTTTATGCAATAACACTGGTTGTCAAATGTTGTGTCTTTGTTTATCTATTGGATCTCTGTAACAATATCTGCTGTAAACAAATTTCCCTCTGGGATAATAAAGTCTACCTAACCTAACCTATTACATTTGCAAACCCAGTTAAACCAATTAAATTTCATTTAAAGCCAGGGCCTGTCATAGCCTGTCACAGCCCTGTGTTTAGTGTCAGTGTGAGTGAGTGTGCTCTGCAGTGGCTGGCTGTTTTCTTTTTTACACCAAATGCTATCATGATGAGTGCCTTGCAGGTGACTGGTCCCTGATAAAGAAAGCTAGAACCCTCTTTGGAGGCAATGGAAATTTAGCTCACTAGGTGATAACTATGATCCCATAGTGCAATGGTGAATTGCTCATTTAAGAAAAAATTCCTTTTTAAGCCTTCTATGGGCTCATTTGTATGAAGAGATACAAACATACAAACTCCACTAAAAATACACCAGTTTACAGTGAAACAAAGTCAACATATTCATAAGAATATTGAATGAACATAAGACTATTTTTTAGTATCTCTTAATTTGAAAAGCTCAAGTGTTTTACTATACCCAACAGCTGCACAGATGTTCCATGTAATTTGCTCAGACATTGTATATAATACATTGTAACATTTCACATTTATGAGGCAGGAAAGTTAAAAATGTATTCTACCTTGTACCTAATATTACATCCTTGACCCAGTATGTGGTTTTAACTATATACCATAAATCCTGAAAATGTGCTCTTGTTCCTTACCAGGCCCAAATGGTTGTAAAAACCAGGCTCTGCCTCCTCGACCCGACTGAGTAGTGGATGGCTGGGTGGGATTGATTGCCCGACTTGTCTTCACATCAGCCTTTTTGTCTCCAACTGTAGGTATTTCCAAGACTGGAATCAAAGTACACTGATCAAGCATGCCATCGGATGTCATCACTTCTGTGTAACCTTCTTCACAACCACACACCCCAGCCTACATTGAAAATAATACAACATTAAATAATAAAATGTTTCCTGGGGTAATACATATCCATTCATCTCACAAATCCATCACCGTAGTAAAATGGGTATGGGATGTGGTCATATTTTTAAAACAATAAGAAGTGGACATACCAGTAAATATTGTACATATTGTACTGCTTTTTCATCAAGATCTTTGAAGTGCCTCTCTGTTAATATCTTGTGTGTATTGTGTAATTGTTTTGTGTGTATGCGTATTTAGAATTTACAACTATAAAGATAGATTAATATATATGGAAGAATGTATATAACTCATATTCTAGTCAGTTTGTTAGAGATTTAAACAGTACATTACATTTATGTGGCTTACAAGGTTGACATTATGCATATACATGGAAAATCTATTCCAAAATGTGAGATTTGAGCAATGACAAAAAGACAGTTACTGCTTTAGCCTGATTTTTTTATCACCATAACCTGCTAATAGAGGACGATGCCAAGGTCTACGGGCTCTAAACAAGGGTGGACTTACAGTACTAGTGCTTAAGTTAAGAGGTGTGATTCCAACTGTGATATGCTTTAGAACATCCCACAGTTCAGCTGCAAGTTCCGCTTATGAGGCATTAGAATCAGACCCCCTATGCTCACCATCTCCATATTCCTCCCACCCATTTTCATTTAAAAAAAAAATCAACAAAATTCCCATATCTCAGAAGGTTTGATTAACCTGGCCTGGCTATTTAAGGACAGCTACAAATTCTGGCCAAACCCCCTAAAGCAGTGCAGAAATACATGTGAATGACAAACAATAAGCTTGGTTAAACCCTGCATCTGTGATACAAATTGAGAAAGAAATGAGATTAGAAGTTTCTAAACAGAATAAGACATAATATTAAACAAAATTCATGTACAGTAATCACAGCACAAAGGTATAACAATGCATAAACAATCCCTGCCTGCAGCAATGCCACACGTTAGACCTGAATACCGAACAGTAAATGCGTTTACACACATCATAATAACCCAGTGATTCACAGAAACCCAGTTTCTAAAATGCAATGTACAGCCTTATTTTGGTTATAGAAACCTGGTTATTGGTCTGTGAGATGCCTGATTACCACACATAGATTTCTCAATGAATAACCCAGTAATGTGGACATGTAAACCCTTAACCAGGTTATAGTTAAGGATTGTGTATTATGTACATCTCTACCGTACTCTGTTTGCCATAGGTAGAAGAGATCAATTTCCTGAGGCAAATGCTTCTGCAATCGCATTATTCCTTCTACTGGTTAAAATAATTTGTCTCAGCATTTCAGAAATTGATACATTTATGTTGATGAACTGAACATACAGTGCGGAAGTTCTGCGGAACATTAAATGTAATGTGCATTACATAGTTCAATTACTTTTTTAATCAACAAGTAACTTAACACTGTCGTTATTTTATTGTAGTAAAAATACCCGTGTTATTATTATCACAGCTGAACTGGCTGAAAGGCAATAGGCACATGTAGCAGTATGCCGGTCACATTTAGGGCTCAGTTGCAGAGCTCAGCAGAGAAAAGTGTGCTGCACACAATCCCGAAAAAAGAACCATATTAATAAAGTGTCAGTTTTCATCCAGCTATTTACTATAGATATATTGATACAATGCAATCGGGTTATGCAGCGGCTAGTTTTCATAAAACAAATCATCAGACGCTCAAGTCAGACAGGTAAAAACTGGATGGATATTATTTACTGTACAGTGCATGAAGGGCTACATTTAAAACAGCCGTCATGCTTGTTTTCCAGTCCTTGGTAGCTGATGATAATGTTTACATGTTTTCTACGCAGTTTAGTGACATTGAAGCATATTGAGAAAGGAGAACTCCAGACGACTCTTTTTATATGTAAATGCAGATTTTTAATAAACCAGGTTTTTGCCTTAACCACGTTGCTCACCTAATCCCATTTATGTGTGTGCATATAAACACTATAAATGACAATATACATTATTTACAAAAAACAACACAAGTTCAGCATTAGTGCTAATTTAATACAACTTCCAGTAGAGTTTGAGAGGAGCGTCTATAGTTAAAGCAGCTTTTCCAAAAGTAAGGAAAATACTTTGCCCTGCTTGCTGAGAGATACCATGCAGTTTGGCTTTGTGTACTTTTTGAAGAGTGCTCCCAATATTTTACCATATGTAGAAGGGCTGGTGTATTCCAAATATAACAAAAATATTCCATCTTCTCTTTACTAAAACCCATATCTTCTCCTAGCTCCAAACAGTACAACTTTAAAACTCTCCTCCTCTTACTAATGCTCTCTGACTCTCCTTAAACACTCTCTGTTATTTTCTTTTACTTTTATATATCTTGTTTAAATGGCCCTTTTAGCTGAGGTCACTTTCTGGGAACACATACATCACTACTTGAAGGGCAATTTGAATTTTAAACTGCAATATCCATTCTTCTGCAGAATTATGCATGTCTCCATCCATTACTGAAAGGGTGTGCATTAAAACTAAAACTGAAGTAAGCATGCAAGTGCTTAAAACAAATGATGCAGTGCTGCTGCACGCTAATCTGCAATGATGCCTTTAAGTTTTAGTTCAGCTCTCTGTGGCATAAAATCCACAAACTACAGGTGCAGCCTCACTTAGACAGTACCAAAAAATCATAAGAAATAAAATAGAAAAGTATTTTGTTTATAAATGCAACTAGAAAAGCAGAGCATATGGCAAGTCTATCTGGGAAAGGAGCTTTTTGGCTTCTGATTTTGGCAAAAGTAACGTAAATCAGATATAAATCAAATATACTATGGAGTTTTTATAGCCATTCACATTCAGTCACCTTCTCTTTCCAGTTCACTCCATAATTAGCTCAAGAGGGAATATGAACATGTTCAACGGAAACAATAACAACTTTGGAAAAAAGTTTGTTTATGAAAATATTTTGAATAGGTCCAGGCACTATAGCTGCAAGAATAAAGTTTGATATGTGTGCTGACAATCTGACTTGCCATCATTTTTTTAATAAATGTTCAGTTTAACTTGTTTCATTGGAAGAGTCAAAGAAATTATTACTTGCACAATAAATAATTGTGTACTTATGTGACATTCAGTTTGTTGACATCAATCTAAGACTTACTGTATGACCAGAAAATAAGAAACTGGAGGCCTTGATCATCTCCTCGAGTAGAACACTGCTGATGATCATAAAAATATCACATAGAATGCTAAATGATGCACATAAGTGCAGTGTAAATACTTTAGTCGTTTATCACCATCAGACCACTACTATTACCAGTTCAGCACAGGCAGTACTTAATATTTTCATTACACACACACTAACACATTTGCACGTGCGCGCACCCACCAACACTTCTGGGTGTTGGAAAATCAAAGTATTTAGAGAAAAGCCCTTGCAGAAGAGAGAGTGATCAAACTTAACATAGACAGTGCACAATCTGGGATTTGAAACCAGAGTTCTAGGGACTACCACAGCAACTAGGAATTAAACAGAAAGGTGTTTTTAAAAAGCATTCACATATTCATATTTTCAGAATCATGAAGCTCTTACCTCAGTGCAGTAGGACTGTGGTTTGTTGCAGGGTGGATCACAGGATCTATCAGACACAGGTCTTGTTGTTAAGGGGCAACCACCTACAAAATGTTGATTAACAGATCATAAGAGATAAAATCATTTTCTCTAGAGTGAAATTGGGTACAGAATGAGGTCTGAAGGTTGCTGTCAAGATTATTTGCTACACAGTTTGTATGACACAAAAAGAGAGCACATTTATTACTGTCTTTTTTTAATGACCAACAAACCCCCTCTGCTTTTCACATAAAATGCCATTTTGTAAGCTCAATAACAACTCCATGGGGCTTTTATACATTATGTGCATAAACATCACAGTAAATAATTCATTTCATCCTGCATTCATGCGAGCAAAGTCAGAAGGTGAAGGAGAGTAGCAAGTGTCCCAAGGGCTGAAAATCCAGAATATGACCATTTTTAAAGACTCATGGCTTTAAAAAGTCACATAATCAGCAATTTGCAGTGTAGTCAGAACTGCCTTATCATTACCATTAGTAAATAAATTCCTTACATTATGTCCACAATATTCACATTGTGAATGTACAAATCTTCATCATTAGAAGGATTAGTTTAACGTTAACATCTGCTTTCTTCATTTTTTAAAGTGTTTTTAACAACAGGATAACACATTACCGGCTGTTGGTAATTATGTAATGATAATTAGTAACCACTTACATATATTTTACTTACTATAGAAAGAGTTTAATAACATTATGTATAGGAAATTAAAAAGATTAATATAACATTTGTGAACTTGCATTTTTTCATGGCAGGGTCAATCGGAGTTGAAGGTTATTATCCTTAAAATACCAAGAATAATTGTGAAAAATCTATACTTTTGCTTAATCATCACTTTATCTCTAATATGAATCACTAGAACACAGAAAAAATAGCAATTTGAGATTTACTATTCTAATTATTTCTGGGAGCATGTACTGAATTACATTGTATCTAGCCATAACTTACCGTTTCCATTATAAGGTTCCATAGCAGGAATCAGCCCAAGAAAAGATGTTAGTCTGTACCAGGGCATGCCTTAAAGGGACACCTGCCCACATGTATTTATACAGAACATGTCAAAGTCACCAGTTAACACACACATTTTTAAGATATGAGAGGACACCCGAGAAATAATGGCCACAAAGACCATGTGCAGGCCAGAATCTGAGCTCAGGTTGATGGAATTGTAATGAAGAAGTACTAATCACAAATGCCACATATAAAACACTTTGGCTTACCACACATATATTTATAATAAACATTGTCATGGTGGTGATGATAAGAACTTGTTATGAAGAAACATTTATGTAAACAATACAATGTTTACTTGGGTACTAGCAAAATTATGGTAGCAGAAATTAAGTCTCACTCAGTGTTCATCTAATGAAAGAGCCCTCAGACATTCTGAGCTGTAAATAACAAAAGAAGGATATAAAGATTGTCTGGCTTGATAGACTTCATTTCAACAGGAGCTATACAGGAAGGTAGTTAATGGCACTATTCTTTCACTGGATGTCATAACTTTCATGAGGCTTGTCCCTGGCTTGACCCCTTTTACATGTCTTTGTCATGCCCCTGCTTCTTTTGCTCATTTAGTTAATTGTCTTCAACATACTCTGGAGTGAAATGAGACAAGGCATTCAACTGATCTGTGGCCCTTAGATGTTACAGATAACAGTTATATGAGGGAAATAAAAAGTCTCGTTGCTGCCTCAGCTCCTCACTGTGCTAGGGCTTTGACTTTTTTTTTTTAAGATTTAGGTTTGGTTTTCTTATCTTGACCTTTGTAATGTTCCATCATTAGCGTCTAGATTTATTCCTGGGTTCTTAGTTTAGCTTTGGCTAGACAAGTATATTGATCAAACAAAAGTAGTTGTGTCAATTATTTTTGATTTTGAAATCTTTCTGTTTTAAAGATTACACATCTCAAGGTCAAGGTGTCTAAGTCAAGTTTATAAAATGTGTAACTACTAGACTAAAATGTTTTACTTGCAAGTCTTCTTAGATCAGTTGATAAAAATACTTTTCAGCAATCCTACAACTTCTGGAGAGAAACTGTCCCTGAATCTATTGGTGTGACTGCCCTTGGCCTTGTACCATCTGCCAGAATGTAGGAGTGAGAAAAGAAGCTGTGCAGGATGGCTGAGTTCTTTAATTATACAATTTGCCTTTCTGAGGCAGCAAGTGTTGTACATGAATAGAACAGAAGGAAGGTCATTGCCAGTAAAATTCTGTGCCACCTTCACCACATTCTGCAGTGCTAGTGCAGTACAATTCTGAGCTGAGCCAGGATGTGATCTACCCTGTGTGGATGGACTCCAGTGTACAAAAATCAAAAAAATAAAATAGCCTTTTATTGTCAATTGTGAGAACAGATGGAGATGTCTGATGGATGAAGAGGTGGGTATTGATGAGCCTTTTTCACAACAGACAATATGTGTTGTGCCCACTTCATTTAGTCAATTATGAAATATAAAAGTGCTTGCCCTTTCAATAGCATCCTCTCTGATGTAGATGGAAGTGTGGTCTGCTTTCTAATGTCTATGACCAGTTCCCTGTGTTTGCTGACATTGAGTTTTAGACTGTGGCCCTGGTACCTCCAAGTCACCAGGTAGACCTGTTCTCTGTAAACTGTCTTATAATGCTGGTGTCATTAGCAAATTTAACAACAGAATTAGAACTATGTCTGGACACACAAACATAGATGAACAAGGAGTACAGGGAGCCCAGCAAACTACCATGTAGAGTGTTATGTGTTGAGCATCAGCATGAAGGATGTAATGCTGCCAATATGCATCTGCTGAGGACTGCCAGTTTCATCCATTTACAGAGAGAGTGTTAAATGATGAACTTTAATGTACAAATGAAGACTCCAACATAACCGTTTGAATTATCCAGAAATGTGCCAGGATGGTAAGAAGTGCAAGGAATACAACATCCTCTATAGAGCAGTTGTGGTAGAAGTCAAACTGGAGGTAATGATGACTACCTGGAATATTCTACTTATTGTGTCCCAGCACCTGTCTCTCAGAGCACTTCATCATGACTGGAGAGAGTATCACTGATCTGTAGTCATCTGATTCTTATTTTGGAATCGATTTCTAAGATTTCTTTATTCTTTGAGTTCTTTTATATTTTTCTAAGTTTTCTTTTTTTCTCCTTTCACAAAGTTATTTGTAAAATGTCAGTTCTTAATTAATTGGTATTTTGTCAATGCTTTCTTTATTTATCATAGTTTGTTCTTCTTGCATCTTATTTTGTTTATTGTTACTGCAAACTTATGAATCATTTTAATGATTTTGTTAAATTAGGTATTGGTATTTTGAAATAACTTGGAGTGGAGTAGTACAGCTTTAGCTTCCAGTTTGCAAAATTATAACAACAACAAAACAAGGAGTCTGTTGTTTCTCCAAAACTCATATTTTTCTGAGCATGTTTATGTGAAACTATTACCAGTCGGACCCCTGATCCTTGAAGAAAGTGTCTCTCATGAAACACAGTCCCCCAGGTCACTCTGCTGAGATTTTGGCAGTGTCCTTCACTGCCATTGAATGTCATTGTGGCTCTTTTCCTGACAGACATGCTCATATGCTTAATGGACCTGAAGCCTACTAATGTGGCTTAGGAAGCCTGCACCTCCAACTCTTTGGTTGTGTATGACTTTCAGTCTGTCTGTGCAATGTGCCTCAATGTGATGGTCCTGTCAGCTATGGTGTTCAGCCAAGTCACTGTTAGTTGTAACTCATGGGACCGTACTGCCGTCTGCCATGAGAAGGACGTGAACCCCCTCTGTGCTTTTCTCTGTAAACCACGGCACAGGTTTGTGTCGCTACCATGAGGTGTGCAACCATGTTGCTGTCTGCTATGAGAAGAATATCAGCCACAGCATGTGTCTGCGTCACTGCTTGCTGTGGGGCATATGACTGTGTGCTGCCTGACATAAGAAAGATCCAAAGCCAAATTTGATGGCTGAGATGAGCCATGATATGCATATAATGGCACAGGCTGTTGATTGAGACAAAGATCAAGACTCAAAAGCCAGGGGTGCATATACAGTATATTTTTATATATATATATATATATATATATATATATATATATATATATATATATATATATATATATATATATATATTTATATATACATATACACACACACACATATATATACTAGCTGAAATACTTGCCCGAGAGGGAAATAAAGTTTTTTTTTTTAAATTGTTTGAGAAAAATATTTCAAAAAAAGTAACTTTAAAAATAAAAATAAATTAACAAACAATGAAGACTCACTAATGTGCTTGTCTTGTGGTCTTGTATGTATGTTATCATCTGGTTGATGCTCGGAACTGGCCAACTCTATTTAATTTCAAAAGCAACATAGGCACAGTGGCACTCAAACATAAAGAATGCTGACAGTCACCTAAAGTTTGCCCTTTGGTGGTCGTTCCGAGTGTCAACTGGATGATAAGATGCATACAAGACTGCAAAATCACCCCCTCACCCTACCCAGAAGGGGGTGGGTTAGGGTTGATTTGACCCTACGGTGTTTTTAGTCGACCAATGAGAAACATGTGTACAAAGTTTCATGAAAATCGCTCCAGCCATTCGGAAGTGATGCTGGAACATATATACTGTACATATACACACACATACATTGACTTTTTTATATATATATATATATATATAT
>JANRMT010062842.1:3528532-3548577 GCA_026402145.1 Polypterus bichir lapradei | reverse complement strand
ATCTATCTATCTATCTATCTATCTATCTATCTATCTATCTATCTATCCTAATGAGCATCAAACATCATAACACATAGTTACATCCACTAATAATAAAGGCATTTCCGTTGAAAAGAAAAAAACTACCTGCTATTTCTAAAATGAACTAATACTAAATAAATTTCAATGGGTTGAACCCATTCCCAGACACTGTCCCACCTACTTATTGTGCAGATGGTTAATCACATTTACTTTTCCTTAAAATATTTGCTCTCTGGATTGCCACAGCTTTTAATTTAAGTCATTCACTTTCAGAACGTGCAGTTTGTCTTTTACTAACTACTGTAGAGTAAAATAACAATCTCTGATTTTGAAGCTGTGGCAACAGTTTATTGCTTCAGTCGTCTTTTAGATTACTTTGATCACCTCTGTTTTATCACACGAATAAATTTAATACCATTGTATGTCAGTCTTGTACTTCTTACGCAGCTTGTAAAAATTGACCTACTTCTGTTATTACTATATTGTTTCTATACCATGCCATTTTATGCAGTACTTTTCAAGTTGAAGAACACCCCATATTATATTACTACACAATTTCCACTGGGATATGTTTTATAGAATTTAAGTACAGTAGGGTAAGTGAATTACACGTTTCAACTACATCTGCACTACTGCTGGGCCATACCTCTGATAATTTGTATTTGTTCATTTTTAACTGATTATAAAAGCTAATCTTTAGATGTTTAAACTAACCTTATTGGATTTGTTGTTTTTGTTTTCTGCAGCCATCAAGACTCTACATTAGTGACAATCAATGAGACAGTTAGTTGATAATTATTGATAGGATTTATGTTAAATACAATACTGTATAAAGAAACATATATCCATCCATTGTTCAGGACACTGAATGGACCAGTAGTAGACCAGACTCCAATTCATCACAGGGTTTGCTCACAAGCACAGCAGCACTTATTTAAGAAAATATGCAGAGTCACCAGTGAAGCTTAATTTAACTCTCTTTGGACTTTCTGAGGATATTGGAAGCAATGGAGAAAGATGAGAATGTGCAAATTCTACATACAAGGCATCATAGACATGAAATGAGCCAGGGTCCCTGTGCTTAAAAGTAGCAATATTACTTTACTGGAGCACTTTTAAGTTCTTGTTTGGTGTTTGTATTTAAGATATTAAACCAATCTTGAAATAAGAGGCAACACAAGTCCTAAGCTAAGATTTTGTTTTCTGTTATACTTTTACTTCAAAACATTATTTTTTGTATTATTTCTTAAGGTGAAATTACTTTTTATTAGAAAATAATCTTAAGCAAAAGAGGAGAAATATGCTGTTTGCTTTAGCATCTCACTGTAATATTTAAGATGAAAAATATTCTATACATTATTCTAAATAATAATTACCAAAAGAGCAAAAAGAGAAACTGATTGATTCACTGATGCAGATAAAAGGCTTGTGGGCAATCAGATGCTAGTAGAAGTCATACGGTTAACTTAATTGAGCCCTTCTGTAAACAGTTAGGGTAATTCCCAGAAGTTCAAGAAAAAACACCTGTTTCTGACAAGGTGCTATATGGATAAACAGAAACTCGGCAAGACTTAAATGAGTCTGAATTGTTTATAAAAGAAGCATACAGAGCAATAATTGCCATTATATTACAAGAGACTGGTCCTGGGCCCCAATATATATTTCATTCAAAATATAAACAATAATAAACCGTAACATACAATTTGTTTTTCGAAATTAAACAAAACTTTCAGTAACATGTAAAATAATTTTTATTTTTGTAAACTTCCACTTTATTTATATTTGAAAAGTTTTCTCTTACTTTTTTTATAATTGAAAAGTCTTTGATCAGTTTCTCAAAATTAATCTTACATAACACAGCTTCTATACTTAGTAGATATAGCATCCAGCCTGCCTCTATCATTACTATTTTAATATTATTTTTTATTACTTTATATACATGTATGTCATTTTTTTTATTTAATGTGGGAGCCCCTTTTTGTGGAACCTGGTTCAACTGCTCCATTTGCAGTTTTGCACCATATGGTCCATGATAAATCCATTAATGGAACATTTCTGTGATGCCCTGCTTCCCTTGATGCCCTAAGCACATGCTTAATTTGCTTAATGGTTAATCCAGCCCTGACTAATGGGGAATGAGATAGAGTGTAGGAGTATAGTCAGGTGGTTAACTTCATTTCTTGAAACAGAAAGAATTGTGTGCAACTTAACATCAGCAAAATTAAGGAAATGGTTTTGAGAACATCTATGCCTGGTCACTATTCAGGCAGTGGTTGTGGAGATGGTGTATTACTGCAAGTACTTGGAGAAACAAATAAATGACAGATTGGTCTGGTCTCATAACACATAGGAACTATATAAGAAAGGGCAGAGCAGACTCTTTTATTCTTAGGAGATGTCAGGTCCCGGAGCATGCACTAGTCAGCCCGTTGCCGCACCTGCCATATGACAAAACAGCTCAGGATTCTGGTTGGCAACTCCCCAGGCAGAGACACACCGCCCAATCCTACCCTCTGGAAATGATCATCTATCTACCGCAGCCAGCTATTACGTGGGCATCCCCTTGGCCTGGTTCAGCTGCATGGGTCCTCAACAATGAGGATTCTGCAAGCCGGATCAGTGGGGCATAATCGCGCCATATGGCCATAGTGCCGTAACTGATACTCCCTCACAATGCAGGTAATGTGCCTAATTTGGGACTCCATGAGCAACCACTTATTTTACACAAAGTCAAACCAGCGGTAACCAAGAATTCTCTGAAGAGACACAGTACTGAAGGAGTCCAGTCTTTGTCTCATGTCACTAGATTACGTCCATATCTTGCAACCATATAGTAAAACAGGAAGCACCAGGAGTCTAAAGACTTGGACCTTCATCCTTTTGCAAAGATATCGGAAGCACCACACACCCCTTTCCAGTGACCTTCCAGATAGGGACAAGAAGTCACATTTTCCAGGCAGATGGGATAACGCCCATCACCCAAATGGAAGCAAAGATTGCTTGCAATGCCAGGAAGGGCCACAGATCCCTGCAGCCTTACCTGCCTTCAGCTGGTTCACCACCTGTGCAATCTCAGTGAGATTGGGTGGTTCACAGCTAATTGAAGGATCAGCCTCAAGAATCGTGGACCCAGAGATATCCAACATCCTAGTTTTTAATGTGGACAGTGACATCCTTTCCATGTTGTCCAACCTTGTGATTTTCAACACTGTTGTGTGTTGGGCTGGTAATATCACTTCAAGAGAGGCCCACCAAATCAATAAACTAATCAAAAAGGCAGGGTCAGTTATGGGACTCACCCTCAACCTGCTGAAGTTAGCAGTGGATGAGAGAATGAACACAAATCTGAGCATCAATATAAACAATGCTGTACATCTTCTCTTTGACATGCTAATATTCAATACTTTCAGCCAATGAATTATTCAGACAAAATGTTTCTAGAAACATTATTGGGGCTCCTTTATACCAACAGCAATATGCCTGCATAATGCCTCACTGTGACTAGGACTGCTGTTTTTATCTTTGACCAAATCAGATTTTTTTTTTGCTTTTAATAATTCTTGTGTATAAGGTGGCAGTTGTTGTTTGTCATAGTCCACTGAGCTGATTGAATTCTGACCCATCATGATCACAAGTGTATATTTATTTTACTAACCTAATGAAAACAACTCCCTTCAAAAATAAATTATATTTTGCAAGTAAAGGGTATTTTGAGTCTCTTGTTTTATATTGATTAGTTACTCTAAATTCACACTGTGTAGATGTGTGTTCCCATTAATTGACGCATATCACATCCAGAACTGGATTATGCCTCACCTCACAGGTATCACTGCTGGGATAGGCTGTCACTACCACAGCTGAACTAAATATGGTTGAAAATTAAGAGAAGAATGGATTATAGGTATAGAGTGAATCTAGACAGTTCAGGATGTTTACTTTATTTACCTGGGCAAGGAAGAGTACATATCTCTTCCAGTGTCATTTGAGTGTCTCCAACAACAGTAGGCTCCAAATCTCCACACAAGTCCTCATCTACTAGGCTTCCCTTATCTTCTTTGGATCCATCAAATACAAAACAAGAGACATTACGAAAACGAACACCTTCTCCACACTGAGCATCCTGCAGCAAGAAAGACAGACACATCAGGAAATATCTGCAACATTATTTGGAGATGCTTTATTAATTCATGTAATGCTATGGAAATGCATTATAGGTAATATACTGGAGAGAGGATATAATTGGAATATCATGATGGCAGGGTACTATATGTAATACTGTTACTTCAGAGTTTTGACCCCAGGTTCTTCATGTAGCTTACATCCTCTGTCTGGGGTCCCAGAGATTCCCATGAGCCTTCTCTAATTCAAGGGATACAGTCAGACAATGTACTACCTGCATATTGTTACACTACAATACTAATTATTATTCTTGATTACTGCTGCGTGTCTTATGCTTTTGTGACAACTGTTTAAAAAACATAGTCAGAATACTACCTTTTCAGCGGGCATTGATTAGAAATTTAACTTTTAATTCCTTCTTAAAGGACTTACACAACCTCCATCTTTTAACATGTTGACACCATAAACCTATTGTGCTAATCTATTTTGACAACACATTATCATATCTATTTTTTATTGAAAGATCTAATCTAAAAACATTAAGAGAAAACCTTATTTTTTAAGTACTTATCACGCAAATGATAAACAACATTTAATGATTTGATTTAATGTAAATTTAATCATCTGAATTTTGACAAATATTTTTTGTAGCAATTTTAAGGAGCAGAAAGGTAAAAAAAACAGAGTTAAAGGCTTGGAATTAATTGGAATGCTACACATAAAAAGAAAAAGTCCTTGAAAATGGGCTGATTTACATTTCATGTGATTTACCGTTAACATACCTCAACTTTGCATTCAGACCACTGACTATACTGCCATCTGTAGCAGGGTTTGACAGGACATGGTTTCCACTGCTCCATCTGTGAAGGACATGGCCTGCCATCCCCCTGGGAAGGCTGAATCACACTTCTTTTTCGCCACATTTTTCCTGGAACATAATGGAAAGTAGTGATTGACAGTCACACTGGAGGTTGACAGAAAACTGCAAAGAAAGATGTTCTGTTTACTTCAGTAAATCGCTCATTATATAGGAAAAAACAAAGTAATAGACATTCTTTCTGTTTAAATGAATCTAATTTTTCAGGATTAAGTTCAATTTTGCTTTTTAATATGAACAAAATGATAGCCCCTGGACATTTTTAATACAGCACACAATTTCACTTTACCAATTAAACAGCTGTAAGAGAGCCTAATATATGTCCCTTTTTGAAGTTAAAAATTTTGGAAGAATTTATTGTAGTTTATGATTTAACTAAAAGAGCAAGGAACTAAAAGAATTATAGCCACATCTGAACTGAAATACAAAAAAAATATTAATACATAAACAAAAAAACAAGTTATATAACATACAAAGCACTAAATTAATATGCTACCATGCTCACAAAATGTAGAAACTACCCAATATAGCACAATGGATATGACTCTGTTTTTGTACAATATTTACAAAAGTATATTCTGAACATATTTGGATTACATAGTGGATACATTTCACAAAATTTTAAGTTGTTTTTGTGCTCGTATTTTAGACTAGTGTGGAACAAACTATATCTTCTATTTATGTTGATAACAGAAGTTGCAGAAAAAAGCATCAACCTCATAAAGCATCATTGATCTCCTGAGAATTCATCTAAAAATAAATTAATTAAAATGACAAGCACCAAGAGTGAACATATTCAAAGCCAAAACGAGGAGCAAAAGTCAAAACCATAAGAGCGTTTCAAATCAATTGAAAATCTTAGGGAGTACTTTGAAATAGGTTTGTTATTTGCCACTTAGATGAGGAAGTGTACTCTTTGATGACCTTTACACCTGATGTGTCACTAGTCAAAGGTCACAGATACACCCCTAACAACACGGGCAGCTGCCCTAACAATAGGAATCCCAAAATTCTGGCAAAATGCATTAAAAATAATTATCAATATTTAAAGTTAGTGGAGAACTTCCATACAAACACCAGAATTGTATTGTATGACCCCAAAAACTCCAAAAACAAGAGTCCTGGGGCGTCATTTAAAAACTGTGCACACACACAAAAATGTTGCATACGCCTGTTTTCACTCACACTTTGAGATGTATAAAAACTAAACTTGCCATAAAGCCACATGCATTTTCACTTATGCAAGTTTCTGTTTGGTTTTGCAAATTGGTGGCTCCCAGCATCAAAACAATGCTTCTCTTTCTGTATGGTCTTGCTTTTTTCAGATTCACATCAATGACATGGGATTTATCAAATATATCAGAATTAACTACATATTGTTTACAAATTGAAGGCACTTGATTGTAATCATTCTGTAACAATATAATGGTGTATGCAATGGCCAAACTATTCCAAATACCATAGCTGCTTTAGCATTGCTTCTCTCAGTGCACCCCTCAGAGTATTTTAACCCATTGTATCTGTGTATGGAATCACAGCTGTACAGCAGCTGACCGGAAAGCCCTGGAAGACATTTATAGCACATGCTGCCGTAGGAAAGCCACCAGCATCTGCATGAATTCCACTCAGCCATGCGCACAGTCTATTTGAACTTCGCCCATCCGGCAAACACTTCAGAGCTTTTCCTGCACAGAGGTTAAGGCAGGCAGAAGTAGGTGCCAATGAAAACCACAAACAAATAATAAACATAGTAGTATTCTTGATGCTTGTATAAGGGTGGAGCTAAATATTCAAATGACTTTCAACAGTGGAACAATGCTGGGAAACTGAATTAACATTATTTTAAAGATACTTGTTTCTAAGGAGCTTAAAGCCTTTTTCAGTAGATAGGTCCCAATCTTCTCGAGCCACCCTATCACATAAAAAAAAATACACAAGCTGGTGATCCATCCACTTTGGAATCTGTAATCATTGCACCCATATCTGTTTTTCTAAAACATTAAGTTCCACAGTGGAATTTAACCTTCTTATTTCAAATACCCCTTTCATGAGTGGCTTTATTTTTTATCTGTTTATTAATCAGCGGTATAATTTTTTGATTTGATATACTTTATTTATTCCATGGCCAGCCATTGTACAGTACCCATGGGGCAATTTTCAGGTTAAGGGCCTTACTCAAGCCTCAGTAATCTTACAGATACCACTGCATATCCTTAACCACTGAGCCACAGATAAATGCATTTTTGGTTGCTTTTAGGATTTAATTTTGCTTTCATTTTTCAAAGGATATATTTTCTGGCTCATTGTGCAAGTATTCCATTTTTTTTATATCAACTATTTTGTACACTTAACATTTGTTTTAATATATAGGCAAACTATTTACATTATTTAACATATGGGCTAGATGAACTGAATGGTCTCCTCACATATGACAAATTTATTATGTTCTTATGTTCTGTTTTCCCAATTTACCAATCCCCTGTGGGAGATACTTGCAATTGTTCAGTTTTAAATAGCTTGGAAAATTAATATAGGCAATAAGAACACAATAAAGACTATGAATGTATTTTGTCATTTTTTCAACATTTCTTGCAAGTCAAAAGGCTTCTCAGGACTGACATAGTAGATACTGGGTTGAAAATGTAAAATGTATTCTCTAGTAGTATGTAGTGATGGGAACTCTATACAACATTATAAAATAAAAACTTTGTGTTAGGGTTATACTGCATAGCGCTCTAAATACAGCTCAGACTTTGAACAGGGAAGAGTGTAGTAAGAATGAGCAATTATTGTGCACAGAACTGCTGCAGACAACAGTGATAAACTAGATTTGTACGGAACTGTCAGCCAAGCATATTTAAATTAATTCATTGCTTCATTATGCAAGGTGCTTGCTTTCACCTTCATCATCTAGAGGAATGATGCTGTGCTGATTCAATGCAGCATTTTTCTCCACAGGAAGGCGGAGAGCTTGAGGTAGCTTACTGTACCGCAATCACTTCTGTCCTTGGCAAACCAATTAGACTGTCATATCTCTTGTAATTTCACATGTTGATGATTTAAACCAATTTATATTTCCTAAAGAAACAAATTATTTTAACTGAAGGTATTATTCTGTGATTAAAAGCTCAGATGGAAAAACGCAAAGTCGATATCTGGAGGACATTCACAGGAGATGCATCTGAAGTATCCTGGCTGCTTGCTGTTTTTAAACAGAGAAATTGTCAGGGCTACAGTAATGGCTGGCATTCATGTCAAGGCTTATTGAAGTAGCAGCCTGTAGCACATACCTTTTATGTGCAAAGATGGCTTTAAGAATGAAGACATCTTTCTTTAGTGTTCTTTGCCATTGCATTTTATAGAAATCATCCATATTTTGGATATCATTGTAAATCAAACAGACAAGTGATTAAAGTGTGAAGTGCCCTTGAACCAGTGAGAACTGTGTTCTTTATGAACTTTGTGGCAAGTATTAAAATATGAGTAAGATTTGGCTTTAATGGATGAGTTTAGGGAAAGAGGCCACCATCACAAAATAACACTGTTGTTTCATGTAAAATGTTTATTATAACATATGTATTACTTTAGAAAGTAAAACAATAAAAATAAATAGAATTATGTGTTAATCACTTAATGAAAACTGTGTTGCAGGCTCATTAGATCATTCGAAACACTGGTCATGGCACTGAATTGCAAAGGAGATACTGTATTTTCTGCTTCATCCGATTTTCAAATAAGTTATATAAATGGATGTGCTTAGAATATCATCTTCAGGCCGTTTATGCTTTATCAGAAATTAGTTTTATTTTCCTTTCTGCAGGCTTTTTCAGTTCCTAATAAAGTGTGTAATACTCCTGTGGACTTCAAGTGCTTGACAATCTTCCCCAGAGTAACTAAGTACTTCTGCAGTGTTCTGGTCAATACAGCTTAGGCGTGACATGAAGAGATGATTTGGGCCCGTGTGCTTATTGACTAATGTCAGTTAGAGCTGTCTGCAGCAGTTTTTCTCTCTTATCAGTTACCAGTGCCATAATCAGGGCAAAATTATGTCCAATCACTAACTGCCTTTAGGGAAATTTGGATTCTGAAAAAATTATACAGTAAGATTTGATTTTCAAGCTGCACATTGGCATGTGGATCAGACGACTAAGTAGGTTGAGCTAACATGTCTCTCTTGTTTTTTTCCTAATTCCTTTCAGACCAAACTACTAGAAGTCAGTTAGAGGTTAGCTAGTTGCAGAGAAATGGTTGCCCTTGACTGATAGACTGTGAATCCCTCAAGCATGTGTCACAATGGGGAAGTTTTCTAATCATTCCTAATCATGGTTACATCCTCCCATCAGTCTGTCCATCCACTTATTATCCAAGATGCCTAATTATAAACTTGCCTTCAGTGTTCCAGAATTATGTTGCCAGTGCTTAGTTCTTATCTTAGCCCTCCATTACTTTAATATTGCTACAGGAATGCATTTTTAATACTTAAATTAGAATATAATGAAAAAATCTGCATACAAATTATGTTGCCAAAGGGGAAAAAGAACAGCGATTCCAACTATTTTTTAGAAACAGTACATTTCAAAAGTATAAAAAAAAAGATATGGCTGCATGTGTAATGCACAATGACTGACACATTTTATCTTTCTGTTTTCTAACCTGCTTACTCAGTACCAGATCATGAGGAGCATTGCGATGCCCACCATTCACAGGAGACATTAATTTCCATGCCCACCCCTTCTCATGCCAGATAAAATTAGAGTCACAAGTTAACTTAGAAATGTGAAAGAAACCTCGGAGTGCCTTGAGGAAAATTCAGGTAGACACAGGGAGAATGTGTAAAATTAACACATACTGGGTCTGGGACAGAATTTGAAAGCAGGGTTCTGAATCTGTGAAAAGCACCACTAGCTACCATGCTGCCCTAACACTTTTTATACATAAATAACGAACATATTTTACATCTATTATAAAAAAAAATCTTGGGAGACGAGATATGATCTTCTCAGGAAGACACTTTGACATCCTGTGAGACAAGACAGTGAGACAAAAGGACAGCTGCTCTACAGGCTTTTAAATGATCAATGCACAGAGCAACAAGCAGAACATGCAGCTCACCAGCAGCAGCAGCAAGACAGCAGCTGATCCGACCGCATCTCCTTAGCATGAGTTCAGTCCCCCCCTTCACAACGCGAGCAGCGTTATACATCCCGCAAGAAAGAGATTCAACCACGGCAAAGTAGAATGTCATAAAGAAGTCAAAAATGTTGGTGCGGTACACATGCAGAGCAGGTTAGAGATAATGGAAGTATGAAAATTCAAAAGTCTCAAAAAAAGATAGGAAAGATCGCATTAGTGCAAACAAACGGAAATTATTACTTGGTGAAATAGCGGAACAGTGAAAAGAGATCGAATATATTGTTCAGATTTAAACTTTAAGTTGGAGACTTGTAGATCATCTAATTCATGTTGCCAGTGAGAATTAAAAGATTCCAAAAACATTGTTATGGTATGAAGTCCCGTGAGATGGAGAATTTTAACATGAGATTCTTTCAAGTTACGCCCTACTTACAACTATTTTCAAACAAGACCACGGTCATCTAACCTCAGTTGTGTGAATGCTTTTGTCAGACACACTTCCTGCGCTCTCAGCTCTTATAAATTTTATCAGGACAATAATTTTATACGTTCTAGATGACAAGTCAACAACAAAGTGAAGAAGAAAGAGCATGGACAAACATTCGAGAAAGTCGTTTTATTTATTAGAGAGAAAGAAACGATATTCACTCACAGGCAGATATACGTTGCGTTGTCACAATGTAAGTCCAAACACAGAATCAAAATTCAATGCGATCTTGAAGAAAAGTTAATGCCAAATATTATTTTTACAAAAGTTTTAAAGTAAAAGTGAAAATAATGGATATGTAACAATTCCCATGAAAATAACAATCTCTTTAAATTGTATATCCGGTAAACCAAACCCGGGGGTGGGCGAGAGAAGCGAGCAGGGGGCAGAGCCCCATAGTACCATCATATTATTAGAATATTTCAACATAATGTCAGTTTTGTGGAAGGAAATGCAGAGACACATTGTCATTGATAATACCTTTTTAATGGGCATTCAGTATTACCGTAATGTAACCATTTTCTGCACATGCACTGGAGATGGACACTATAGATGAGTAAACAGTAGCCATGCTTTAATATGTGTTATTGTTTTGCAGAAGGCAGAGGGAACTCACAGTTTGTGTAACTTTATATTGTTGAAAGAAGGGTTCAGAGCCAGGATCAGTTGCATAAGGAAATGGATTTAGAATGTTCTCCGGCAATTGGTTCTAATCCATTGTAACTGCAAAGCAGGATTATCGGGCATCCAGGTCAGGATTAGTATGGAACCCTTACCCATATAGGAGGACAAAATAAGGGAGCAGTGGGGGAAAGCTCCTAAATTTGGATATTTTCGTCCCCCTTTCACTAGATGGCAGCATCCCAGGACCGCAGTAACCATGTGGAACCCTGTGGGGCATGATGGAAATTGCAGTGCCAAGAGTCAGCCCTGCTGGGTCCCATGAGAGGTGCTAGGAGATGCTGCAGGGACTCACAATCCCTACCTTTCCGGACTTCCACCAGACCCAGAAGGTCTATGCCCTGGCACTAGTAGCACACTGAGATCCGACATAAAAGGAAGCTGTCCAGCATCCTTCGGTGAGTCAGAGCTGGGAAGAAGTAAGGCAACACTTGTGGGAGGGAGGTGAAAGGACAGAGAAGAGACAGAAGAAGGAAAGGAAGAAGACTATTGTGTTTATTGGTGCTTGTGTGACCTGAAAGAAACCTGTTGAGAGGTATCTTGTAATAAATGCCTCTATTTTGAACCCATGACTGTCTGGAATTCAGTTGTTTCCAGGGCTTGGGCCTTAGTGGCACCCCCTATCTGTCACACCATGTATCAAAAAAATTTCTTTCTCAGCAGAACAGTTTCAACAGGCTGCTTTCTTAAAATCTAGTTGTAAAATATTTGGGAAGGAAATCTTAGTTTTTGAAATGTATATAATAAAGCAATGAGAACACTATAGCTAGACTTGTCAGAAAAATCCCATCTGCCTTGAAGTGCTACGCATAAAATTATCAGTTCAATTGCCATTTATGTGGCATTGAAAGGTTTCCTGTGCCTGTGTAGATTTTTCTCCAGTTACTCCGGTTTTCTTCCAAAAGACATGAATATCAGGTTAATTAGTGACACCAAATTGCGTGCCCTATGATGAAATGGCACCTTGTTGAGGCTTTAATCCTAATTTATAACCAGTATAATCTAGCACCTACAACCCTGAACTACATGGGTACATGAAGACAAAATATATTATTAAACATTGTTTTTGGCAATAGAACACAATATAAAAAACTATTGCAGTTCCAATACAAAAAACATGTTGAGCACTTGTCACAGATGTCCCACAGTATCAATTAACACTTTAGTTACTGTTACAAGACCGCTAATTCCTCTTAATATATGCATTACAGGAAACTAGCAATGCTTATTATAACAGGGTTACAATAATATTCAAGGCTATGAAAACCAAGGAGTGTCTACAAACCTGCAGCTTTATTCACTGTCATCACTGCCAATGTGACAATTGGGACAAATAAAAAATCAACTTTCAAAAAATCCTATTACTAAAATAAGACAGGCAAATTATTCTTAACCACTTTCCAGAAGACATACTGTCTACATTAAGAATAAAAGTCTAATTAACCTGCTGAACTGTGTTTTTAAAATTTTCTTAGAAGATTTTCAACTGCATTATCTAACTTTAAAATAACGTAACTATATTATATTTTTGTATTATTCCATTTTAATATTTTGTATTGCTTTAAATGCCATACTCTTGGTAAAACTGGAAATAATAGGTATGAAATAACAAAAAATATGACAACATACAGTACTTTAAAAAAAACACTGGCTGTAACTTGAGTAAACAAAAACAGTTATACTTAGGAGACAACAAATATACTTGAATCAATTTTAAGATAAAAATAAATATGGTTATCACAGAGGTTGTAATGAGGCAACTGACTGACTAAAAACTGAAATGACAGACAGATGGCAGTAGCTCACTAAGAACACGCAGAACATGACTATAGAAAATGTATGTAGTTTAGCTTTCAATTTAATACACTATTTGAAGGCAGCAAGCTTTGGCCTTCTGCAGCTCTTACTGTAAAAATGAGCAATAGAACATTAATGTATTTTAGTTATTATAAAAAATGACACATTTTGTAGTTTGATACACAAGGCAGAAGAGGTGCATTTTAAACTGTAAAAATATGTCTGCTTACATGCTCCAGTGTCCTGCAACTTCAAGGGAGACAAATGTAATGGCATCATGATGGTAATTCTAGTAAAAAATTAGGACAAAAGTGGATGTTTGGATGGATGGATGATCAGATCACCTTCAGTATAATATTATTTATTATACAGTAGGTGACATTAGATAAAATAAGTTTCCATCCATCACTCTATTTCCTGTATCTACTTATTTCACACTATTCAGTTACATAGCCATGAGGTGTCTGGTAGCACTGGCTAGAAGACAGAAACCAGCCCTGAATGGAAAGCAGTCCATCACAATGCTTGCTCATGCACAAGTCCACACACAGTAACTCATTCCCATCTAGTGGTATGAGTGGGAATTAAAAGAAATTGTACTCAAATAAGAACCCAGGTTAGGGTGGCATGATGGCACAGTGCATTGGCGATCCCTAAAATTGTCCCTAGTGTGTGTGCTTGGCGTATGGGTGTTTGTGTGTGTGTGCCCTGCAGTGAGCTGGCAATCTGCCTGGGGCTTGTTCCTGCCTTGTGCCCTGTGCTGGCTGGGATTGGCTCCGGCAGACCCCCGTGACCCTGTGTTAGGATATAGTGGGTTGGACGATGACTGACTGATGACTAAGAACCCAGGTTTCCTGAGCTTTGAAGAATTAGCACCATCACATGGGCTACCATAGCAAATGTATAAAGGAAACTTAGCTATAGTTTTGTAGAAACTCTGGGGCTCCAGAAACCAGGAAGAGAGTATATTTTGAATTCAATACCTGTTTAATTTTATTAGATTTACCTATTAGACCGCAGGTCTGAGAACATTCTGACCAGGCAGACCAGTCTGAGAGCTGACAGTTGACTGGACACTCCACGACACAGGACATATTCATTTGCAAATTCTTCTCCAAACCAAGCTGTTAGGAAAGAATATCAAAACTTAGCATCTAGTCAACAAGCATACACAAACCAATCTTTCATATATGTAATTATCATGCCAAAATGCTCATGATAAGGTCACAACATGGCATCAGTACACATATCTCCCGGAATATCGGAGATTCTAAATTTACAACTGAAACTGCAAATGTAGTGTTTGTACCAACTTTACAAGTGTAATGATTCAATTTACAATGCAGATATTAGCCATATGGTTATCATATTCCATCTGTTAAGGCTTATTTTACTTTGATTTATATGGGGGTGGGCTATCACTTTAAAAAAGTTTACTAATTGACTTCTATAAGTAATGTGTGCATGACAAAGGCCAAGAATTAATCTCATTTACTTGAGTGGTTATCTGTAATCTTCTATGGTGTGAATATTGAATGCATTTTTCCTTTGTGTCCATTTGTACTTGATAGTGACGCACAACTTCTTATGCTGGCAGTCATGGGGTGAAATAGCTTCAAAAAATAAACAGTTAAATCAAAACTTTACAAGTAATATTCTATACTTTAAAATTGCATAACATTTTGCTTCTGCTGAACAAGTATATTCTGTTACTTAACATAACATTCAGAAACCTAATTAATCACATTTAGGGTTGAGGTGGGCAGGAGCATATTTTGGCAGTACTTCATGCAAAGTAGGAAACAGTCCTGGACAAGGTGCCCAACTCACTCTACCACATGTGCCAATGTGAATTCGCCAATCAATCTAACTAGCACATCTGTGGAGATGTGGAAGAAAAAATAAACAGACCTGGACATAATGTGTAGACTCCACAAGGAAGACAAATATGTAAGCATGTTTAAATACAAAGAAATAGCTTTCTAAACAATTTTGAGAATGGAATTTAAAAAAAAATCCATGGAAAAATTAAAATAAAATGGAACATGCAGTAAGTGTCACCCTTTTGACAGAGTTAGTTAGAGTATCATAGGGTTGTATGTTTTTACATGTTGTTTCATATGTGTGCATAGAGAGCACCTTAAAGGCTCCAGTAAGATCAACTATATTAGCACAAAGGAAGAGGTGGCACTGCTGCTAACAATCTCTCCTTTCTCCTCCACAACTACAAATGACTCCTTGAAGAAACATACCAGGCCCTGCCCCTTCTGGGCTCAGACCTATATACGAGGTGAGACACAAAAATAACCAGATTGGTAAAAAAATATATATTTATTGATGAATTACAGCATTCTAAACATTGTCACCTTCTATATACTTCCCATCACGATCTCTACACCGCTCCATATGTATCTTCCATTGATTGAAACAGTGCTGGAAGTCTTCTTGCTTGAGGTGCTTCAACAGGCTTGCCGTTTCTGTCATCACGTCATCCATTGAAGAAAAATGTGTTCCCTTCAGGTCACTTTTGATTTTCGGGAACAAGTAAAAATCACAGGAAGCTAAATTGGGCGAATAGGGAGGATGATTGAGGACAGGAATGTTTTTGTCAGTCAAAAACTGCTTTACGGAAAAAGCAGTATGATCATTTCAATCTGATTCACCATTTTGACGTTTTCATCCGTCCGAGATGAGCGTGGGCGACCTGGACAGTGAACGTCTTCCACATTTGCTTATCCTTCCTTGAAACATTTGTGATGCTCAAACACTTGTGTGTGAGACAAACTGTTATCACCGTACACTGTTTTTTATCATTTCATAAGTTTCTGTAGCCATTTTTTTCAATTTTGCGAGAGATTTGATGTTGATTCGCTGTTCGATTTTTTCACCCAACATTATAGCGGCATCTTGAGCAGCAATTGTTGTGCAAATACTGACTGGGCTATTCACAGGATATACCTAGCCAGTCGGCGGTTTTAGAGGGCGTGTAGGAGGGGATATAGTTCTATGATTCATGTTTGGCCGACCTCCAGACAGTTTTCCAGGAAAGCCCCAAGCCCAGTCCAGTTATTTTTGTGTCTCACCTCGTATGTTCACTGTCTGCTGGAAGGAGGCTGTCACTTAGACCCTAATGATTACTGAAGACAGAGCTCTCTGATATTTTGTGGAAAAGAATGACAATGTCATATTGGAAAATGGTGCACCAACACCTCATTTTGTTTTGCCTTTACTTAGTTTGATTAAATAGGTTGTTCACCAGGTTGGTTCCCCAACCATTTGCACCCAAGTCTGTCAATTCTGTAACAATGTATAGGTTGCAGAACTACCACTTAATCTACTGTTGTGCGTTCAAATTTTTTTTCTTCAGTGCACAGTTTCCCATTACTGTTTTTTGTGAACCTTGCAACTGACAAGCAATTCTGACCACATAAAATGAGACTTTATTTTTAGTTAAGCTTAAAATTAAGTACATAATACATTAATGTAGAAAAAACATTCCGTTTTTATATTTGATATGCGTAGAAAATGGATCGTTATAATGATATTTGATTTTTACTTCAATTTGCATGGTACAGGAATGTCATTAAAACACATTTCCATGCTATCTGCTTGGAGCTGCCTATGCAGTTTCACACAGACTAGACTAATCTAGAGATACTAAGAAATAACTAGAAAATTCATCTCTAAAGTAACAAAGAACAAAGATTCAAAATAGAAGTGGCTCACTTAAGGCTTTCGGTGAATCTTCATTTATGAATGTTAAAGAAGTTGCTAGTTTTGTGCACTTTATTAAAACAGTTGGACAGAGTGTTTGCTAGTCTGTCAGCCCCCTTCTGAATGTCAGTGAAAAGCTATTCTCTTTTGGATAAATTGCCTTGAACATTCTTTATTGTCTAGGGCTTCAAACATGTCTTTACAAAGGCAACCAAGTCTTTTACTTCCGCAATAAAAGAAAACAGAGCTCCTTTTCCCCTTAGGAGCCATCTGTGTATCTCTGATGCATAGTGCTGGAGTTTTTACTGAGAAACATCTGTTACACAGAAGCTAATGACCTTGTGTTCACAGGAATAATAAGACAAAGACAACTCAAATCTTACCTCTTCACAGTACTTAAGATCAACAGACTTGCCATCGCTCCTCACACAGTCCAGCATCCTTGTCTTAATGCCACTGCCACACACGGCTTTCTCACTCAGCTGACAAGTACTCCAATCTAGTTAAAAAAAAGCAAAATTCTGAGGGCAGCTGTTCTAAAATGTAGGGCAGAGCATGAAAAACATTAGCAAGATGTTCCTTAGTTGACTGACACTCTGATTTCTTTATGCTTTGATAAATATTTTAGTGATTTAATACGAGAATAACCTTGTTTCTTGGTGTGTGATGCTGGGGAAAATCGGGAAAATGAAAAGAAAAAAATAAGCGAGAATCAAAAGTTAAATAAAAAAATACATTTCTCAGGTCATTCTCTATGTTTAGCATTAATCAAAAAGTGTAGTCAATATGAAATTATTTTCAAAAAATATTGCTAGGTTTAATATATTATGTCAAGAAAGCATGGGATGCACTTTGTTCCATGTCTTGAAATCTTTTCTTAAACTATATTTACTGAAGGTAATCCTTTCCAAATATTTGTCTGATTTAGACGTAAGTAATACTGGGTGGATGGGAGATCCAGGAAGCTCTGAACATTTTATATAAAAAGTGATAAATGTTAGTGTGTATGTGTGCACCAATAAAGAGTTATCAAATCAACACGTAGTGCCTTAGTTGCATTGCTGCTTTTCTTCATGTACAGCCCAGTTTAATTTGAGGTTTTGGTATGTTACACCAGAAAGATCAGAACTCTGGGAAAAAATATGTTCTAAAGATGAATATCAGATCTAAGTTACCCTGCATGGGTGTGTGAGTGTGCTAAGTGATGGACTGACATCTGTAGATACACAATTTCATCATAAAATGCATATTATTCCAATAAGGTCAGACTGGAGAGTCGGGTAGTGAGTCATTAGTTAAAAAAACACATCAATTTTTGAGAATATTTGCCAGATTTAAGAATTGAAATTACTCTTTCAAAAAAGATGTTATAAAACATTTCTTAATTTTTTTAAAGTAAAATAATATTTGTTATATTTATTACAAGTTTCCCTATAGTGTATTTTTAATGTATTATGGTCAAGCCAATATAAATACAATAACACAAAACAGGATATTAAAACAAGCCATCAATTAAAATAACTAGGATTTATTTAAGATGAAATAGTTTCAAAAAGAAAGCAATAAAACAATAATATTTAAAAATATCAAAAAAATGTGTGTACTTACACAATTTTAATAGGTATAATTTATTTCTGAATGGTAAAAATACCAAACCAGCATAACTTTTACACAGAAGCATCTACTGTATCTCCTTTTGTCTTTAAACATTGTCATACTGCAGGCAAAGCCAGGAGATTTGAGTGAAAACCTTAAACTAAAGAGTTAGTGATGTGAAAGGCCATGAAGGATATCAAAGGTGAGCAGCAGAATGTTAAAATCAATGTGAAACACAACTGGATACCACTTAAGGGAGGCAAGAACAAGATGAATATGCCTTCTCTTGCCTTTTTTTGTCAACATCCTTACTGCAAAATTCTGAAGTAGCTAATGCAGAGACAGGGATTATCTGTTTATGCAAACATTCAATGGGTTGTAAATAAGAGGTTTCAAAGAGATTAATGCATGAGTAAACATTGAGTCCTTGCAAACTATTTAAATGTTCTTAGTTTATCTACATTTTTTATCTGTATATTACATGATTTGAGCAATTGTAAACTATGAGGCACCAAATCTGGGCTAAAACCTTAAATTAACAGCCTCTTACCCTTGTAGAAAGCAAAACATGAGGAAAATAATACCAGTAATGCAGTTTGATTTCCTCTTTCAAGTTTATTAGGACAACCCAGTAACTTCCCAGGATGACAGCATTAACTTGTCATGGTCTCAGGTAAGGGTTTAACTTCTCAAAGATGCATGAAAGGTCTATGCCCATGAATATTCAGGGAAATTTTATTTCATTGTGTGAAGGAATGTTACCTGGTGTGAAGCAGTGATGCACTTATCTTACTACAGCGGTTTCCCGGACACCATAAATTTTAATTTGTATTTTTATGTGTACATATTACAATGTGATTTTTTTTCTTGCATGCCTCCCATATACTAGTAAATAGAGTGTGATAGCAACAGTAGATGATCACTACATCATATATCTGTATCCATTTCCATATCCATCTACCTATCTATAGGATAGACTGATTTATAAAGTATGCATGTATATATTGTAGGCATGTATATGTGTGTGTAGATAGATAGATAGATAGATAGATAGATAGATAGATAGATAGATAGATAGATAGATAGATAGATAGATAGATAGATAGATAGATAGATCCTGTATATATTAAGAAACACACATGAGAGGTGGACTTGTTAGTATGATTCATGAGTGGCTATTGATTAGCCTTATGACCTAAGTTTACGAACTGTCCCTAAGTCTGTTGGCATGAGGGCTAATGGTGCAGTACTCTCTGTAAGAACACAGCCTACATTTTTCATACATTGCAAATCTATGTAACAGAAACTGAAAAACAGTATTACTAAATGCTGAAGATGCACATTATCACTGTTCTCGAAACCTACATAAAACTTGATTTCTGCCAAAGGATCACTGCAAGCTATCTGTTGCTGCTTCGCAAATGCTCTAATGTTAGTGAAAGGGAGAATTTTCCACTCACAGTGTAAGCACCTGAGGGCACTGTTCTGAATGCTTGTGAGAAAAGATTTCATTTTTTGACATAGAAACTGCTGCGAAGTGCATGGTATGTAATATAGCTATTTCCAACAGTACTCGGGTGTAAAAATTCTTTCTTTGACTTAGATGGAGATGGTATGTAA
>JANRMT010062842.1:3499573-3528522 GCA_026402145.1 Polypterus bichir lapradei | reverse complement strand
TCGGGTGTAAAAATTCTTTCTTTGACTTAGATGGAGATGGTATGTAATATGGCTATTTCCAATGGAAGTCGAGCGTAAAAAAAAGAAAAATATCGCTTTGGCTTGGATGGAGAGTACTTCCATTATCTCTGAATCTAATTTCTAAACATTTGTCAATGAGACAACTCTCCCTGACAATTTAAGAAAACTCTCCAGCTACTTGCTGATATATATTATTTACCAAAGTATCTTTTGCTTAGTTAACTTTTATTAAACTAATTGTGCATTATAATGTTTGGATGCTGGAAATAGATTATACTATACTCAGGTTTTTGTTCAGGCATACACTGTGATGGCATATACTTGAGGGTCATACTAGGTCATGACACTTTGTTCACACGTCTCCTTGCCATATTAATTTCTTAGAATAACCTCAATGGTACCTACTGACACTCTGAAAATACATATATTATGCTCAGTTATCCACACCGTGTAAAATAAAAATTCTGTTTCATTACTTAGCTACCTACATGTCTGCAAAATGCATCAGTTAAGTCTAAGTCTATAAATTAGTTTATCAGTTAAGTCCAAGTCTATAAATTAGTTTATCAGCCTTCTAGATCTGAACATTCTATTACAGAGCCAACCAGTAGTTACATCTTATACTGGCAGCACAAGTCTATTGCTAGGAAACATTCATTTATAAAATCATGTGAACAGCTTATACCATTCAGTTCATTAAGCTTACATGACAGATATATCAGATTATCATTTGCATAAAGAAATAACACATAGCATTATTAATCCAATCTGGGGTCATAGGGGACAGTCCCTATTCCCATAGCAGACGCTGCAAAGCTTAAACGAACCCTCTGCAGGGCAACAGTCCATTGCAGAGATACTTTTGCTTTCAGTTATACAAAGCACATAAACTGCTCCATTTATTAGTTTCCAAGCACTACAGAGCAGATAATCATTTGCACAATGAAATACTGTGCCCATTTATAATAAGGCCGGGCAATATCATGTAAAACTGGCCCCAGAAATAAACACAGGAGGGACAGATATTTATTTGGATTTATTTGGAAAAGAACCCTTTCACTTTCTAATAACCCTTCTTTTACAAATTCTCTTGCACTTAAAGTGATTAATTACTTTTTTATTTATATTCTTTCATATATATATATTAAAATCAGGTCAGTATAAGCTTGCAATATATCCTCAAAAACAGATAAATGTTCAATATTTTTGTTCAGATTTGCTAAAGCAAAAAATACAGACAGCCAATATGTTAGGATATTCCATTCTTAATCAGTTATTATGTTTCTTTATAGTTACAAAAACAGAAAATTGCAAGCCTGTCAAAACCATGAATCTTAATGTCAATTACAGCAAAGTGTTATCAGACTCTCCAAACTGTTGTTAATGATTTGTTTCAGTGTTGGTTCATGAGGTCAAAAGTGATCTTTTTCTTTATTTTAATGTTCTTTTCATGTCAAAAACTCAACAGACATTATTTTAAAACCTGCTGAGACTTCACTTCTGTAGCTGTGAATGTGAGCCAAAAAAAGAAAACAATTGAGATTCAACAAAAAAGACTAATGGCTGCAGGGAATGTCGAAGTGAAGGAAAGGCATTTGTATTTTAAAGCACTCCTGCCACCGCACATTAAAAGCTTTGAACACAAAACTCCATGAACTCTTGGCAGAGGATCAGTTGCTTAGATTTTGTGTTATTTTATGCCTGTATGACATGACGTAGTGGTTCTATGCGCGGCAGTATATCATTTTAACTTTAATCTGTTGTGCAGCTGACCTGGATTTAAATAAAAATTCATAAGGGCAAATGAATACATGGACGACTAGCTGGGCAGCAGGATGGTGCAATGCTCAACAGTGGAGTCTCAAAGCCATAGTGACAGGTTTGATATCTAGCAACATTTACTCTGTGGAGGCTGCAGCTTCTCAGTGTTTGGTTGTCTCCCACAACAATGAGTAGTCTGCCTGATGATTCTGAATTGGCCCAGTATAAGTGGATGATGACGATCCTTTCCAGGATGTGTTTCTACATTTATGCATGTTACAAAATTTCTAGATTCTCATGAAACTTTCCGTGAAGAAATTATTCCAAGTTTCATTTTAAATACACTTAATGTCCATTGATGTTGCAGTATGTAGTATACCATATAGTTGATGTGTTCACAATTTTAAAGACTTTGATTAAGTTTACAAGTAATCTTTTTCACTTGAGCCTAACGCAGTTCAGTTTTCTCAACCTGTCAAAGCAGCATATGCTTATTATTCAGGGGTGCACTTGACTGATCCTCTCCGCACAACATTTAGAGCTGCTTTGGCATTTTTGTATAAATGTAACCTCAAATGGACATTCTGTAGTACCCAATGTGCTTCACTACTGTGTAAATGAAGTAGGGAATAACATCCTCTATCTCACTGCAGTAATTGTTTGTACATTGCCTGGAGGAGAAGAATATGATATTAACATAAACCATAAATCCTTCTGAATTTGCTCCTTTTAAATAAACATTGTCACTTTCTAATTATTATTAAAGTTCCTTTGATTGCATCCATGTGGGGAACCTTTCCACTTTAAACTGTATTTTCCATTTGTTTTCCCAATTTGAAAGAGTAGTGTTTTTCAGAATTCAGAATTTGCTTCATATACAGGTATGTGACTCCTTGTCACTAATGTAAATTAGATAAAGCTGAGACCCTAGCACAGAATTCTGAATGACAGACGTATTCCACATGGGGCATTCTCCTATTATCTGTCATCTCCTGTAAAAATAAATAACAAATTAATTTAGTAAAATATAACAAAATAATTACCTGTCACATTGTATGTGTAATGGTAGCAGTTCTTGTTGAGATTGCAAGGTTCAGTTGCTGTTGAACTAGGGCATGCTCTTCCTTCACCTGGCTCCCGTATAGAATATGCAGAACGCTCACGTGTGTGGTTTCCATTGCATGGCTGCAAAAAAATGGAGAAAATGCATTGAATTAAAAAAAAAATACATCACAAACAATACAGGGCATTCTGAAACCTTCTAAATTACAAACATAGAGGCCACACCATCTATGCAAGAGGAAATATCACAGAATGATTTAAAGGCAGACAGAAGATTTGGATCAAGAGACAGAGATCTGGAACTGTGAAGTTTGAGTGTGTGAGAGACTGTGTTTATTAAAGAATATGATTAATTATATTTTACTATTAAATAATTTTTTGTGATCCAAATTTTACTCTCAAGAAGAAAAGCACATCAAACAATAAATTAATAAATGATCATCTGACACCGTTACACTACCTATGAACAATTAACCAGCGACCTTACAAAAACCACCCTAAATAAAATCAGCACCACCCTGGGTAAACTCCAAAATGACAACCGTTTCAGTTTACAAGATTACTGTGAAATGAAATGCGATCTGCCTAGAATTCTGCAGCCTCCCTAAAATGCACAAGTCCCCTTTAAAATTCAGACCTGTGGTCAGCCTAACAGGTTAGACCAACTTACAATGTATCTAAAAGACTTTTACATATGCTCAAACTTTTAACATATGACTCAGATTATTCTGTTAATAATGCTGAGATGGTATTACCGTGTCATGTCATTATATACTACGATCCCAATTCATCTGGCCACTGAGACTTTACTGACAAAACTAAACGACCCCACCGTAACAGCACGAATAAAGCTGACTATTAAGGACATAATGTATCTAATATCACTTTGCCAAAATACCCATTTCCATTTTAATGGAAAATACTATAGACAGAAAGAAGGCATGCCAATGGGATATCCATTATTAGGGCTCTTAGCTGAACTGGTTATACAGTGATTTGAAAGCGAGTCTCTATCTCAGTTCATACTTAAACTGTGGATACGCTACATCGAAGACACATTTGTCATATTAAAAAGGAACCACCTGAATGAATTTTACAGCCACGTCAACTTAGTATTCCCAGCAATCCATTTCATGATGGAAAAAGAAATAAATGGATGCGTCAGTTTCCTTGACATTTCTATTGAAAGAGGTAACCATGCTGATTCAATTAAGAGTATTTATCGCAAGTAATGTTATGCAAAAAAAAAAAAAAGTACTACACTTTTCCAGCAACCACCCTTCATCAGTTGTGTTAGGACTTTGTTCAAAAGGATTAACACCCATTGTAACATAATGGATACAAAAAAAGAATGGAAGACATTATCTTTTTTGTCTGTTCACATCAAACAGACTCCCCAAGACATTTATTGAACAATGTCTATATAGGAGACGGCCCAGACCTCATCAAAGAGTCAACTCCAACTTGGTCCCTCACTGCACTTACCACACCCTCCCTTATCATTGTGGCCTGTCAGAAAGTATAGCACGTGTCCTGTCCAGATCTGGGATCAAGATTGCGCACAAACTGGCAAACATTTTACGGACTGTCCTTTTCAATGTTAAAAGCACAACGTCAACCACAGAGACAAGAAATGCAGCTTGACCAGCGGTATATGTGGGACAAACATCTAAAAGACTCTCAACATGTATACAGGAACATTGCAATTCCATCGGTAGGAAAGACCCACGGTCTCTGATTTACACGCATACAAGTTCCACTAGACACACATTTAACTGGAACACTGTGAAAGTAAAATTCAGGGCAGATACTAAAAGTGCCAGAGAGCTGGCTGAATTGTGGATCTCTAATGGAAATGCTATTAAGAGACACTTGGACTTGAACCCTGCATATACAGATTTAAAAAGAAGAACATCTAAATAATAAAAAAGACTTTATGACCAACACCTTCTAAACCCCACTTTACTAATCCACCTCCCTCCCTTACAACCTCCCCTTCCACCTGCTATATATTGCCTTTGATTCCTGTATGTCTAATCATTTTCCTCTGATGATGACACCTGGTAGGTTGTCGAAAGGAATAAAAAACTATTTTAAGATGCATGACTCATTTTCTCCCTTTGCTACAAATATGCAAACCATATCACAAACCTTTGACTCCATATATACACACACACATACCAATGCAAAAAGTAATGTTTAAGAATCATATCTCTGTAAGGCTTATTTTTGTTCATTAGGGATAGCTTGTTTACCTATGAAATTTCAGCCTTACTGAGAAAAATTTAGAGGGCACTCCATTCTGAACATTATATTTTTATTGTTACTACACATATACTATTGCACAGGGTTCCTAACTGGCTAAGTGGTTAATAAACAATAAACAATGAAACTGAGCACATTCTGCTAATAACCCTTTCAAGAGATAAAAGAAAAAAACAGGAAGCATATATGGAGCTGAGAGGTGAACCAAATTACGTACTTCTCAGAAGTGAGCCCATAGGTAAAAAGGAGTGAAATGGAGAAACCATGTCATAGACCAATCCCAACCCTATATTTGGTGTACAGCATAAACGCTATTTAGGATAGTGGAACTAGAAGAGTTCTTACCCTAAGATACATAGAGTTAAAGTAGGACAAGATTATATAATGAAAACTTCCAGACAGAAGGAGTAGAAAGGCCTTACCAGTAAATTAGCTGAAATGGAAGCAGTCTTAAGAAACCACCTTAAGAAACCTCTGTATGATAGAGAGAGTGATGAAAGAGAAGGTCCAGGAGGAGGAGAATGATATAGTTCACTAATTAATGTATTTTTTGTTTAATGAATATGTTTTCCTATGCTTTATTCTGCTACAGCATCATTTCTGAAGTGGATATTATTTTTTTCCTGCAGTCTACGTTTTGCGGATCTTTAACCAGGGTCAGATACACACACACACAGAGTATTTTTTTTTGTTCTTTATTACACTTTATACAATTTCTCGTATTAGTAATTTGTTAGTTTTCACATACCCCATTGGGTCAGAGCGCAGGGTTAGCCATTGTACAGCACCCCTGAAGCAATTGAAGGTTAAGGGCCTTGCTCAAGGGCCTAGCAGAGTGAAGGGGATTCGAAGCGGCAACTTTCGGTATACCAGCGCAGATCCTTAGCCTCAGAGCCACCACTCCGCCCATATTGCACATATCCTCAATATAATGTACCTTCTAAAAGCATTTCATTCCATAATAAGCATAGTACTTTTAAATTAATTCAAAACTACTATGAAAGTGACAGACCTCAGAATACAATGAAAATCATTTACTGATAGTTCTACTGCTGCAGAAACATCCAATAACAATACTAGGTATGGTAGGCAAACACAGCATAACATTCTCAAACATAACATAATGTTCTCAAACGTGCTTAATCCAGTTAATTTAATGTAACTCAGTGTTACGAGAGAGAACATGACAACTCCACACAGACAATGGCCAGACTGGGATTCAAACACAGTCTTTTGGAATTGTCAGGACAAGTGCCAGTCCAGTATATGTTTATGTAATAGCATGCATTAGTTAAGCACAAATGTTATGAATCAAAGACTTCTCATTTAAATAAATATTTATGAGATCTCCAAAGTGCATGCACAAAATACAAACTGAGTAGAGGATTAATCAGATACTTGCAAATAACTTTCAAGCTAAATTTATCAAAGGGTGCAAAGATAGATGTGAATAGGAAATGCTCTTTAATTTTTTTCAGGCCTTCAGAAAAAAATGTGTCTTCCCTTGAATTCTGACATTGAAGGCTGTGAATCATTCAAACAGCACTGACTCAAGGAAAGTGTACACCTGATCACAGTCTCCCAGTTTGTAATCTAATTTTGTTATTTGCGGCCTCATGTAAATTAAAGGTCTTCTTGATAATGAGACCTTATTACAGAAGGTTCAAGATAAATGAAATCCCAGAATCAGTCTGTCAAGCCTCAAGTAGTTAAGCCTGGTGAAACTCTCTTCATATCCATTCGCATTTCCTGCAAGGATTTATGATTGGCACTTTTTATAGTTCACCACCCCCCTCCAGACCTTAGTCATTTTTATATTAGCCACATCATGGAGGTACACTGCAAAGCATTGCAGTTCTTAGTTCCAAGAACATGAATTGATTTATGGCCCTGGTCAGTATCATTATGGAATTTGTCATATGTCCTACATTTGTTCTCCAGCTACTTTGTGCTTTCTTCACCACATTGCTACAAAGCGTATAGGCCTTTTACAAATATTTGATATTTGTTAACTGTGTTATCAGAAGAAAGATGACTTTCTGCAAATGTGACGTGGCACTCATTAATTCTTTTGTTAATCATTGCAATACACTAACTAACAAGCAAGTCAGACAATATATGCACTGTGTAATCTTCAGATGCATTTGCCAACTAAATTAACTGATATGAAGGTTGGAGAATTTCATATTTTTTATTTACTTCATCCAAGTGTGTATTAAATAATTTTTGTAACAATGAGTCATATTCAAAAATAACAGCGATAACAGAATGCAATTACATGTGTTAGTGGACTACATTAAATATGTGCTTTTTAATAGCACTTTACAATGGAGTTACAAATGGATCACAAATAAGCTTGTGGTGACTCAGTATCTTTCATACACAGGACATTGCAATTCAAGTTATGTAAAAAGGGAATCGATTGACGTGTGTTAGTGGCGGAGGGTCTGTGAATATTTGCTGTTCAATTTTCTTAAACATTACATTTTAAAGTATATCCAAGACAGTAGTCGAGTAGCAATTGAAAAATATGTATTAATAAAACATGAACAATACAAACAAAAAATCTGTATCAGTATTACCCTATGAAAGAAGAAAAGGAACTGAAATAAGTCTCCCATCTATTAATAGTAGTTAAAATTATATAAATAGATAAGGACTTGGAAAGGAACTGATTTATTGTATAACGGGTATACGGAAGGTACACAGTGGGCAAGAAGATCAGGGGCTTGTTGTGATTGTTTCTATATCTGGGACTGAAAGATCTCTGGGCACCAGAGATTAAGGGCTTAAGTTACTGAAGCCTGCCATCTCCTACTGTCCATTTCTGAATGGCTTATATCAGTTATATGTAATGTTTATATCAGTTAGAGCAGATGCGCCTTTCCTGGTAATACTGAAACAGTAAACTAATCGAAGTAGCATGGAATGTTTCTCCATTTTGAAATGGACGCGTTTGTAAATTCACCAATGCTTTTGAACTTGCAGTTTTGAAGTTATAAAACTTTGTACAGCACAATCTGTTTGAGACATCTGAATGAAAATTGCATTGTCTTGACAAATTTCTTTGAAGAATCAGTGTGCCATATCTCAACAAAACTGATCCACTGGGGGCCAAGTTGTTTCAGGCAGATATACAGAGATTGATGGACAGATTATGACTTTTGTAATAGGTGCTTTTGCATTAATGGAGAATGCATCTAAAAAGGAAGGTGAAGTTGACCCAATATAACATTTTGGATTTTTTTCTACTTCAGTTCCTGTGCCTGATTTATTATTTGCATAAGCAATGTTCATAATGTATGAACATATGCCTGTGCTTGGTGGGGGTGTCTTTGGTTGGGGAACTGAGGTGAGGAAGAGCCTTTTGAGCTTTGACACCCTGTGGCACTTGTGGGGGTTTTAATCTGGCATTGCTATAGATTAAATAAAATCAGATACTAATACACTATTACACTATCTGTATCACGGGAAACAGCTTTTATATCAGTATTTGGCATGGCCACAATTCAACTGCACTGGAATGAAAACTTCAAAGGTCAAAAATTCATTGAAATGCAACGGTTTGTTTCTGTATCTCAGAAACTGATTTCAACATAGGGAAATCACATTTTAATTATTCTGATTAGAAGTGATCAAGTATTAAATTGACATTATTCATTGTTTAACATGCTACCAGCTGACTCTTTATTCTAACATATTTCAGTGTTTAGTTAAATTTACTCTTGATACAACTTTAAGTTGTCACAATAATTCTGATCTTTTGGGCTCTCTGAGTGAAATGTAGAGCTGTATCATATCAAACAATTACAGGCTTTCATCTATTGCGAACCTGATGATTTTCTGTAGATAGAATTCTAAATCCTGCTGTACTCACAGCTGTATTTATTGTGGTCATTACCTCTCTTTCCAGTAAAAAAAAGGACTTTAAATTAGCTGTAATTTCAAAAATTGTCAATTTAATGGTTATACAGGTGTCAATTTAACCTGACAACTAGTTTACTGTCAACATTTACCTTCCCTTGCAAACAGAAAACTTCTTTCTCTCTCCTGTAATCCCTCAGTTGTAGTGTGTCCATCTCTTTACAAGGCAGATATTTCATTTCTTTTCTGTTGACATTAGCCTCTTTGGTACAAGAATTCCATAATGTCATATGTTAATGATAGAGTTGCATGGCAGTCACTGACAATGTCCGTCATGAATGTAGAATGGCATGTTGCTCAATTACATTTCTGTCTAGGCACTGACAGTACACTTTCTATTAATGTTATTTATTTTTTAAAAAGGATGCTGACTCTTTACAGATAAATGAATCGAGTATTTTTTGTTTTTATTCAAGAATTACATTAATTGTAGTCTAGCTAATACTATACAATGAATTTTCACTAAATTTTTCATTCCCTCTGAGGCCAATTTATTATGAAGAAGAGGCACACATATGCTGATTTTGATTTGATTTTGTTTTGGTAAAGTCATTATGATTCATGCCATACTGTTTAAGTTTGTTTTCCATTGCATTAAATCACATCAGAATCAGAATCACTTTTACTTGCCAATATATATATATATTGGCAATATATAAAATTAACATACACAGGAATTACATGTTAAGTTTTAGTAATTTACAAGTATTCATGATTCCTTATTAAATATCAAAGGGCATACCAAAGGACATCTGTTCCATGGGCCCCAGTCAGACAACACACAGTCCTCAGGACAAGGAAGCTTGTTCTCTCTCGCTCCAAGTGGCATTTCTTCAGGATCACAAAGGTAGTCTTCTACTGGGTCTGAGGGCCCATCGATGGTATTCTGCATACACCTAATATAAAGTAAGGTTACAAAACATAACAATGATTTTACTTACATTTTTACAAGACATAGGAATTTTGTTCTAAAACTGTTTAACAACAAGTCTTACCTCACTTTTCTTGTCTGCACTCCCACTCCACAGTTTTCTTTTAGGTCAACATTACTAACTTTCCAGACGCTCCATGCCTCAGCCACCCAAATGTACTGATTGCAGTCACTCATGCATGGTACCACCTCATAGACCTATCCCAAGATAAACATTAAAATATATCTTTTAGCATTTGATTTACAATCAGTATAATAAACTGTATGTGCTTCCAAAAGGAGATAAAGCGGTTAAAACAATGTTTTGGTTCAGTTTTAATCAGAACTTCTCAAATGTAGTCAGCAACTCTAAAAATGAATCACAATGAAATTAGACTCATAACATGCTAACTTTCATTACGGACTATCCTTAAAATTGTAACAGTATTTAGAACATTAGTATCTAAGTAAAATGTTAAACACATTATGTAATAATAACTGATGCATCCTGAAGCAGTGATCAAATATACATGAAACCTAGCGTACAAAACAGATGGCATGCGTATAAGAACAGGATTAAAAATCACACAAACCCTATATATTGTAAACTCAAATTATTCCTTTTAATTAACAGTGTCCTGATGCATATTTAACCAGGCATTATACAACTGCTTTTCCAGGGAGACGGTGGACCAAAAAAGCTATGAAATAGACTGTAGTTGTTATCCAGGAATGTGCAACACATACTCAGAAACAGCAAAAGGTCCTAATATCATCAAAGCATTTGTGTGATATACAGTAGCAGCCAGGCATTATCTTGTTGGAAACTGGCATCAAGGTAGAATATCAAGAAAAGTCCTATGATGGGTGACAAAATATCCTCAATTGATGTTTATTTGGTTATCCAAACAGCAGATTCAATTATAGGTGATAGAACGTCCACAACGTAACATTTGCTATTCTGGCATTGTGATGTTCCAGACCCCTCACCCAGTCTCTTTTTTTTAGATTTTTATGGAATGCCAAGGACAATGGTTAAGCACGTTTCCATCTTTTACGACATCTCACATTAGAATAATTAACATGAAAATGATTACTGACATAGAGACTTGCTTTGTAACAGTAAGCATCTTGTAGAAAGAATAATGAGACATGTTTTAGGTAAATTCTTATAGCCCCTTACCTGAGCCTGCATGTTCATTCAGCCAATCCAATGGTTGGTTAAAAAAAAAAAAAAGAAATTAGACAACATGAATTTATCTAGTTGTTTAAACCTGTCATTTGTATAAGAGATACATTGAATAGCAAC
Source organism: Polypterus bichir lapradei (assembly GCA_026402145.1). NCBI lineage: Eukaryota > Metazoa > Chordata > Cladistia > Polypteriformes > Polypteridae > Polypterus > Polypterus bichir. Next base: position 3,517,270 of record JANRMT010062842.1, on the reverse strand, counting down.
TATTGTATCCTACAACAGAACAGCAACCTTTTCACCTTTAATTATAATAAAAATAATTTAAATTAATGGAAGAAACCTCTAACATATGTAAGTAACAACAGCATCAATCTCTCTATTATTATTATTATGTATTTAATTATATAAAATTCAAATTATGCACACAGTGAATGCTGAAAGATAATATAATCATTATACAAGTACTTGATTAATTCTGCATATCCAAAATTGTTTGCTATTTTGACTGCGTCTATAACTAAATCTAATTTTCCAAATATTATTTTTTCGATGTCTGTCATCTATAGTGTCTGGAGATGTTTAATCCTCAACATTTTCAGTATGAAATCTGTTAAGTGATAATAGTTAAATAATCCCTGATCTGTCAACGGTGTTAATGTGTCATAGTGTAAAAGAAAAATACAGCATTCAAATAAATTATATTCAATTACAATTGAACAAATAGATCTTACTTCAGTGACTTTATTAATTTATTAAACAAAATAATATTGGATTTTGCTTGTAGTTATAGCATAACATTCTCAAGCCTGCATAATCAAATTTAGGGTCATGGTGAGCTGGACCTTTGCCTTTGCCAGCAATGAGTGCAAGGCAGGAAACAGCCCTGGATAGGACAGTCCATCACAGCGTCAGTTCAGGGTTATGTATTATGTAAAAAAAAAAAAAAATTTACTGTTTCATTTTAGATGCTTTAACAGAAGAATGACCAGAATGGCTATAAAGATGCTGATTTTCACAGGTAATATATTATTGTGACCAGTAAAATGTATTCTTTTTTATCTGCCCTAAGGTACAGGCATTGTTTAAGAGGAAATATTCAAAGATGCAGAAACCAGCAGTGCACAGTCTTTCTGAACAGCTAATGGTATTTTAGAATGGTCCATGGTCTTATAATTATCCTGGGTATTTGAGACGAAGCCTAGGTTCTCCTATGAGTACAACAGATAGAATATTCTGTTTTTTTATACCCCAAGCAGGCCACACAAGTACAAGCTGATTTGTGAATTTACACCACCCTTTGGTCCTTACTATTGTAACTACTTAAAATAGCTGGCTGTATCATTAGTCCCTTAGTGTGAAGAATGCTATTATTAAATTACTTGCCATAAGCATAATTATCATATTATAGCAATAACAGAAAACACAAAGATAGAGATGAGTATAACATAGGTGGGTGCACATTTTTAGAATTCACTGTGCACTGGGAAAAGGCAAAACATTTCCTATTATTTAAAAAGGATGATTGGGCAGATTCAAGTAACTATAGGCTAGTATGTTTACATGCATTACAGGTAAATTAATGGAAGGAATTATTAAGTATAAAATTGAGCAACACATGGCAAGAACAGAAGCTTTAATGAACAGTCAGCAGGGGGTTCAGACAAGGGAGGTTGTGTTTTACCAACATGTTGGAATTCTATGAGGAAACAACAACAGGATATGTTCAGAGTGCAGCATATGATATTATTTATCTTGACTTTCAGAAAGCATTTGGTAAGGTGCCACATGAGAGGTTGGGCATCAAACAAAAAGAAGTGGGAGTTCCATGTGTTGTTTGTAGATGGGCACAACATTGGCTCAGACACAGAAAGCAGAGGATGATGCTGCAAGGAACCCTATCAGAGTTGGCTGACATTAAGAATGGTGATCCACAGGGGTCAGTGCTAGTGTCGCTGCTATTTTTAGTATATTTATAAATGATTTGGATAGGGAAATAAGTAACAAACTGGTTAAGTTTACAGATGATACTAAGATAGATGGATTAGCAGACAATCTAGAATCCACTGAATAATTACAGAGAGACTTAATAATAATAATAATACATTTTATTTATTCGTAGGCGCCTTTCTAAACACTCAAGGACACCGAACAATAGATAAAACACACATTATAAACAAAAGTAAAATAGGAAAATTAAAATCAGACAGAGCAATTGTAATCAAAGAGAAAACGCAGTCTTAAACAAATGAGTTTTAAGTTTAGATTTGAAAAGTGAGAATGATTCAATATTTCTAAGCTCAGATGGTAGTGAGTAGTGAATGTTCTGCTCCCCATAGTGGTAAGACGGACGAAGGGGACAGTCAAATGGATGGAGGAAGAGGATCTAAGGGTACGAGAGGGAATGGCAACATGGAGGAGGTCAGACAGATATGGAGGGGCAAGGTTGTGGAGAGTCTTAAATGTTAACAGAAGAATTTTGAATTGAATGCGGAACTTAAGTGGACTTGGACAGCATACAGGCTTGGCCAGATTTGTAGTAGATGAAATTTAATTTAAGTAATTACAAATTATTACACGTAGAAAGTAAAAATTTGAATACATAAGTAGAGGTCTGAAAATTGGAAGTAGACCTTATGAGAAGGATTTAGGAGTTGTAGTTGACTTGTCACTATCAACTGCCAGACAATATTCAGAATTCAGTATTAAGGATGCTAACAGAATGTTAGGTCATATAGCGTGTGGAGTACAAGTCCAAGGAAGTTATGATTAAGCTTTACAATGCACTGTCCAGTGTTGGTCTCTAGGCTACAAAAAGAACATAACAGCGTTAGAAACAGTCCAGAGAAGAGCAAGTAGGCTGATTCCAGGGATACAGGAGATAAACTATGAGGAAAGATTAAAAGACTTGAGCCTTTTCAGTTTAAGCAAAAAAAGATTAAGAGGAGACATAATTGAAGTGTTCACAATTATGAACAGAATTAGCATGGCAGATTGAGAGTTCAGCAAGAACATGGGAACACAGTTCAAAACTTAAGGGTAAATTTCGCACATAAATTAGGATACTGTATTTTTATTCACACAGAGAGCCACAGACACATGGAATAAGTGACAAAGTAGTGTGGTAGAGAGTAGGACTTTAGGGACTTTGAAAACTCCACTTGGTGTTATTTTGAAAGAATTATGTGGATATGACTAATGAGTTTTGTTGGGCTAAATGACCTGTTCTAGTCTAAATCTTTCTAATGTTCTAATGTTTTCTTCCACATTTTTATTCTAATCAAGAATAGAATTTTTGATTAAAAGTACCAGATTCTGGCCTGTTAATAAAAGGAAAGTTAAGTACCCTACTGAGAAAGTGCATACTCCAGTGAAGAAAAAGCACAGTAAAATTAATCCTCTCCTTGCCTGAAAGTTTAACTAAAAAAATGCTGCCAATAAACAGATATATGAGGGGCGTTCAATAATCTACCTACCCCAGTGGGAAAGAAAAATATTTTTCAAAAAACTTTTCTTTTATTTTTAAATATAGTCCCCTGATAGCTCCATACACTTCACCCACTTTTCCTGCAATGACTTGAAGCCCTTTGAGAAAAAATCTGTTTGACCTTCAAACCAGGATGTCACAGCTGCCTAGACATCTTCATCATTTGAAAACCACTGTCCACAGAGTGATTTCTTCAAATGTCGGAGCAGGAAATAATCTGAGGGAGCCAGGTCAGGACTGTAGAGTGGGTGGTTCAGCTGCTGGAATCCACATCCTCCGATGGCAGCCTGTGATTGACGTGACATGTGAACTGGCGCATTGTACTAAAGAAGGTTAATTGATTCGCACAAGGACTCTCCTGATATCCTGTCTCTTGGAATATTAAACTCGCACTGAGCCACAACTGTGCATGAGTAACTTTGAGACAAGTCACAACATTCTCAGATTTGTTTCAACATGCTTGCTTCTTTCTTTCATACTCAGCTAGATAAATTATTCAACACCCCTCATATGTTAGTCAGGACATATTTTCATCTTAGTTAATAAAAGTAAGCTTATTTTTATGTAATGTGTTCTTTATTTTTTAAATATGTTTAATAAATACTGTATATACTTAAAGTGCTTTGGGAACATCCCCTTCGCAAAAGACATTAAAATTAATTTTATTTAAATTTAATTACTTACTATAAGCATGGTTGATTTTAGAAATACAGTGTTGTATTTTTTTTTCAAAACTGTAAATTTTTTGTGTTGAATTATTTTCATTATTTCATGAACATGACACTGAAAAACTGCATGGCACTTGACAGAAGATGAAATGTTTTTCCCTTTGAAATCACCTGCAGGGCAACATATTTAAAAGAGTCACTTGTGGGATGAGGAAAAAGCTTTTTGGTCCACAAAATAAGAAAGCAAAGAATGCCTCAGGAGGGAAGCAGCATAAAAGTGCTTGGAAGGAGATGCCATTTGTCATAATTGTGAGAGCTGGGTAGACATGGAGAATTATTACAAGGGGGAAATTGATAACCTGTGCTTTCTAGCTGCATTGTTTAGAATTTACAGTGTATTACAAAAAGGACTACCACATTAAAAAAAAATTAAAACTGCATTAGTATTTCAATGGGTCACTGGTAAAATATTCTCATGTACAGTATGTTGCCATTGTATTACACTGCAAGCAAAAATGGATTTGGTTGTCTAAATTTACATGACATAATTTTTGTTGATCTTGTGTAAAAACAATAGCCCTCATCAACGTGACCAGAGGATGGCTACTTATAGTAGAGCCAAAAACTTTTTTATGGCACTTGTTTATAAAATTTACAGATGCATGTGCACACAGGAATTCTGATTTTTTTTTAAGTAGCAGAATACAGCTTAGCACTGTAAAACTGCAAGAGTAAATGTCATCTTCTGAATTTTTCAAACATGCTTAACCTAGGCTGTTTTACAGGTTTATCAACCTGATTCAGCAGATCAGCTCATATTTTTTATAATCTAATTAGGCAGATATTGGTGGACTGTGGAATACAATAATTAGATTATATCTCAGTCATCCATTTTTAAAATTCACACCTTATGGAGCCTAACCTGACAATAACAGGTACCTTATTGTCTTAATTTCTTTAATTAATGCGTTCTAAATTTATGTAATTAATGCTGCTTTATATAAACAGCTGGAATTTTCTTAAATGTAGTATTTTTTTAACACATACAAACACACACAGACACACACATATATAAAAGGACTAAAGTTATTTTGAAACATTTGCTCACAGGAAGCACCACACGTGCTGCGTTTTAAGTGCTTCTATTGTTATATTCCATATCTCCCGGCCTTAGTTCTGTAAGAAAAAATGTACTTAAAACAGTCTGCCTGTTTAACTGTTGCCATTACAGGGGGTGCAACAAAAAGGAAGGCTGTATCGCGATTCATCAAAATTAAGTGAATTGTATTGTCCAACTTTATTGATGTGCAATCAGTGTCTTCAAGTCAAGTCAAGTCAAGTAGAGCTTTATTGTCATCCTAACAATATACTTACAGTACACAGTAGGACGAAATATCGTCCTCCAGAGTCAAAAGGTGCAATACACAAGATATATATATATATACAGTGTTATGTAGTGCTATGTAATCCAGAGAGTTTAAGGAGTAAAGAGTCCAGTGTGGAGGAAGGCAGCATGGTGTTCAGGAGCCGGACTGCTTGAGGAAAGAAACTATTGCACAATCTAGCAGACCTGCTCCTGATGCTGCAGAGTCGTCTTCCAGATGGAAGAGGAGTAAACAGTTGGTGGGAGGGGTGGTGGGGATCAGCCATGATGCTAGTGGCTTTATGAAGGCAGTGAGGTGTAGATCTCTTGCAGACTGGGTAGTGAACTGCCAATAATGCGCTCAGCGGTCCGCACAATCCTCTGAATGGCTTTGCGTTCGGAGGCATGGCAGATTCCATACCAGACTGTGATGCAGCTGGTCAGGACGCTCTCTATGGTGCCATGTAGAAAGTGGTAAGTATGGGTTTGGGGAGGTGCACCTTCTTCAGTCGTCGCAGGAAGTAGAGACGCTGCTGGGCTCTTTTTGTAAGATAGGTGGTGTTTTTGGTCCAGGACAGGTTCTCTGTGATGTGAACACCGAGGAACTTGGTGCTCTTCACTCTCTCTACTGTGACGCCATCAATGCTGAGTGGAAGATGGTCAGCCTTGGTCTTCCTGAAGTCAACAATCAACTCTTTTGTCTTTTCAACATTAAGAGACAGATTATTGTCTTTGCACCAAAGTGCCAGCCGTTCCACCTCTTCTCTATACGCCGCATCATCATCGTTCTCGATGAGTCCCACTACTGTAGTATCATCGGTGAACTTGATAATGTGGTTTGTGTCAGAGTTGGAAGTGCAATCATGGGTCAGCAGCGTGAAGAGTAGCGGGCTCAGCACACAACCCTGGGGGGCACCTGTGCTCAGTGTGATGGTGTTAGATCTTATATTCCCAATCTGTACTGTTTGGGGTCTTTCAGTGAGAAAGTCCAGAATCCAGTTGCAGGTGGAGGTGTTACGTCCGAGCAGATTCAGCTTACTGATCAGCTGCCTGGGGATGATAGTATTGAATGCTGAGCTGAAGTCAATGAACAGCATTCTTACATGTGCATTGCAGTGATCCAGGTGTGACAGAGTCAGGTGGAGTGCCATTGAAATTGCATTGTCAGTTGATCGGTTTGATTGATATGCAAACTGTAAAGGGTCCAGTTTGGGGGACAGCTGGTTCTTTATGTGACTCAAGACTAACTGCTCAAAGCACTTCATAATGATTGAAGTAAGTGCCACTGGGCAGTAGTCATCGAGTTCCGAAGCTGTCGCTGTCTTTGGGACAGGTCTGATGATGGTATTTTTAAAACATTGTGGCACAACAACTTGGCTCAGGGAGATGTTGAAGATGTCCACTAGGACATCAGTCATCTGGTCAGCACAGACTCTGAGCACACGTCCAGGTATGTTATCTGGTCCAGCCGTTTTGTGTGGGTTGACTTTGGTGAGAGTCCTTCTCACACTAGCTGCAGACAGGGACAGAACTTGATTGTCTGGCAAGGGGGTGGTCTTCCATGCTGGTTTGTTGTTCTGTTTCTCAAACTTGGCATAGAAGGTATTAAGAGCGTCTGGAAGAGAGGTGTCGTTAACACACATATGCGGTGGGGCCTTATAATCCGTGATGGTTTGGATGCCCTGCCACATTTGCTGAGAATCTCTTGAGCAGGTGAAGTGATCACTAATTTACTTTGAGTACTCCCGCTTTGCTAGCTTGATGCCTCGGGACAGGTTGGTTCTGGCTGCTCTGGGTGCCACTTCGTCGTTGGCTTTGTAGGCAGAATCCCTTGTTTTTAGCAGCTTGTGAACTTCTGCTGTGAACCATGGCTTCTGGTTAGCGCATGTTGAGACAGATTTGATGACGGTGACATCTCCAATGCATTTGTCAATGTATCCCGTCACTGCTTCGGCATATTCATTAATGTCAATGTGATGGTCAATGGTCGCCGTTTCTCTGAAGACACTCCATTCTGTGCACTCAAAACAGTCCTGCAGGGCTTCAATAGCTCCATCTGGCCATGTTCTGACCTGCTTTATTACCGGCTTTGTTCTCTTTAGCAATGGCATATATGCTGGAGTGAGCATTACTGTAATGTGATCAGACAATCCAATGTGATGGTGGGGGGTTGCTCTGTATGCAGACTTGGTGTTAGTATATTCCAAGTCCAATATATTGTCTCCTCTAGTCGGAAATTTAACATGCTGGTGGAGTTTAGGCAGAACTGTGCAGTCATTTGTAGGTCATCTATTAGTTAGTGTTCCTGTTCTGTGATATGAAAAGAATCAAGCATTGCACGTGCAGTTGTAATCTGTGGATGTGCAGCAGAAATTTGCATTCTCACAGGTTCCCTGCTGTGGCCATAGCATTCGTAAAAGCAGACAACTTGTCCAACAGAATGGAATTTGGACTTGCAGTGATCCATAGAGAAGGGAGAGGTCAAGTATTGATTTTTGTGCAAGCCCTGATTGTGAAACATCACTGATTTCGTGTTTTGATTGACAATTTTGCCTTGGGTTAGGGGGACTGAATTGGATGGAACACCTGCAGCTTACACTCAGCCCATCTCTCCTCCTGGCGGTTCTGGCAGTAGCGCAGCAATTTTAACTGTGTGGCGCATCTGTTTTCGTACTGCAGTACAAGTGTTATCGGGGAACAAAGCTTGCCATTGTTTAGCGTCGCCCCGGTACCCGTTGCTTCATGGAAGTTTCCAATCCCTCAAACTCCTTGATTATTGATCATGTGTCATTTCCTTGAGGCACTTGATGCTTTGCAGGATACCCCAACCCCCAGATGGTCAATTAGGTGTCTAAACTTCACAGGTGACACATTTACAAGGCTGATATTTATAAAGGTAAATTGTTCAATTTATATTTAAGTTTTATGCACTGAGTTAAAAGCTTATTTTTTCAGTTTGTGGCTAAACAATTTCTTCATCAAATGAGCTATTACTTTTACAGGAGGTGTGAACATAAATCAAACATTTTCTAGGGTTGCAGGGCATAGTCAAGGTTGGGGAACACTGAACTAAGACATCCTGACTTTTGTGCCAGTAGTTTTAAAATAAAAAAATGAGATCATACTGTATATAACATTTAACTTATATTTTGTTCTCTGATAACAGTTTACATATACAAAGTCTTATTTTTTTTAAGGAGATACCAGCCACGACTCTTAATATTTAATTGTTTTGTGGCTTTACATATAACTTAAGAGCAGTGATGTGTTTCTGGACAATATTATTTATCTGTATGCTGATTAGTTTGTTTGAAATGCTTCTTAGTAATTATATGTAAATGAATCTAGCTGATTAAAGGGAGTTTTATGTTAGATTTCTTCAGTATGCCAAGCTGCATTAACAACAGCATATGAGGACTCCACCTGTAGGTCTAAATAATGATGGCTCAAGACTCTTCTTTATTTATTAAGTATTTTCCGCAACATTTCCAAAGTCGGCCTTTTGCATTAGTCAAGGGAAGCCTTCAGTAGTCTTATCTTTGCAATAACAGTATTTCTTCTAATCTGTGTTTGTTGTGTGTATCTTTTAGGCAGATTATGTTACAATTTTAGCAACCCAGAAAGCCATCAGTGCTTTTAATATGGCCATTCCTTCTGAAGTGTCGCCTGATCAACAGGCACCACGTGTCAATATAGTACTGATAAAATGAGGATATGTCACTTTACAATGGCCCAGTCCAAAAAGCCTAAAATATTATTGCCCTTTTCAAGGAGCCCAGACGTAAAGTGGATAAACTAATATACTGCTTTTTCTGTTCAAAAAAAAAAAAAAAAATGAAATCAATAAAGGTAGGCAGTATGGTGTAGTGGCTAACTTAGTGGACTGGATATCACAAGGTTGCTGACCCAGTTCTCGTCTCTGCCTCACTGAGTGACTCTGAGCAATTAACTTAACCTGCCTATGTTCCAACTATAAAAATATCTGTGAACAGTTGTAATCTATCTTGACCTATGTGTCAGCTAAATATACAATAATAATAAAGTGTTAGAGACTCTAAGAAAATGATCTGACTTCTATAACTGCCGGTCACAGATTGGCACCTTTCAATATCAAGGTCACTGCAGTTTAACCAACACTGTTGTCACATTGGAGTGAGTGTGCCTGACCCTAAAGCAGTGATATTCACCAGCAACTGCAGTTCAGTAACGCCTGTGTAGATGGATGTATTGAGTAAAGCATAGCCAGCAAAAGCTTTTTTTTGGGTTGAGGATGTTTCGCATTTTAATTTATGTTCTTTTATGGCAGCATTAAAGTAAAGCAGTTCATAAAAAGAAGTGAAGCAGTCTTTAAGAAATGCTCACAATATTTTTATAATGAGAAATAGGAACTTAAATATATACTAAAGCAGGCATGTGTTACACTGTTTGTTATTTCCTTTTTTTTCTTTTAATGATTTTATTTGAAGTAAATAACAATCCATATGATCAACATTAACTTTTACAACAAAAAAAAATGCACATTAAATCAAGTCAAACTTGGAAAACCAGAATTCAAGCCCCTATGTTTGTTATTTCCTGTGTGTTATGATCTATTAGACACATATTTAGGAAAAAGAATCTCATACCTGATTGACATGGTCAAGTTTTGGACAAGGTCTTCCTCCATTATAAGGTTTTTCACGTAGCCACTTTGATCTCACCTTCACACCGCTTCCACAAGATTTACTGCAGCGGGACCAGTTAGACCATTCACTAAGTTTGCAGTCTGATGGGCACGGGATGATACATGCTTCTTCAATGTACCCTGCAAAATAAGATTAAAAAAGCAGAATGGGTTTGTAACATACACTATGTACCTTTTCACATGAATACAATTTATGCCATAGAGAATTACAGTACATTTCTATTATTCTATAAAGGTTATTTTTATTACTTTAAGTAATTTTTTTCATAGCATTAGCCATGACACTGAAGGCGTAATAATTAGAACAGCTTGAATTACTGAAATTATTATTTTAAATATTTATTCAAGATTTTTTATTATATATTAAAATTATTGTTTATCATTAAATACTACAGCCATGCTACTCATAGGTGGCTAACTGAATTAACCAGATAACCGTCTGGATACCTTAACATATTGTGGAAGAATAATTTTAGGGTAACATAGCATTCATCGTTAAGAAATAGCATGAAGGGTTAAAAAATATCAGAAACAAGATAAAGGTCAAGTGAACAACAAAATGTACGCTGAAATATAAGAACTGGTTTAGGGAAAATACTGATATGGTCAAGAAAATAAAGAATGTACCAGAAGAAAGGTTGATGTCATTTACAAAATGTACTGAAGGATGACTGAGAGATGACTAAGAAATCAGCAGATGTCCTATAAACAAGAATGGACAATTGCTATATGCACAGAAATTTCAAGGGTGGTGGCTCATCTCAAAAGGTATAAAAAGAACCAGAATATAATATAATAAACTTTTATTTTATATAAATCTTTTGGGTGTAAATCAATGAACCAACCAGAGTAAAATATATGGATTGATTGACACTGTATGTACTGTAAATTCAGTAGTTTATAAAATTAACCACGATTCTTTGTTTCTCTGATCATTCTGACCATGCTGTAACAGACTGCTTTTGAAGAATGCTCCCTCCGAGGCATTTTGCCAAAGAGTAATTAAAAGATACAATGAACAGCTTTTATCCTGCCTGATTACTGAGTTGTCCTGTTAGAGGATGTTTCTTTCTTTAATAAGATGTTAAATTTCGACCACAATATGTGTATGTTTTGTTCAAAGCAAGCATGTGATCATATAACACATTTATAATTTTAAACTTGATACAATTCTTGATCACTTGTTATCTGTTGCCAATAGCATTTAAACCCACTGGGACTAAGCCAAAAAGAGAATGCAGAAGAGGGTTCTAGAAGGGGCCTAAAGTCACATATATTTCTGTTTTGTGTGCATTTTCGATATCACTGAACCATAAGAAAAAAACATGACCCACCCCTCCTACCTCTCTGCCTACTGCGACTCCCACATCTGTCTGTCTTTAAATTGTCTAGCATTGGGCAAAAGGCAATGCCAGCGGTGACCTTATGCACCTTCTACAGTACTACTCTCAGTTTAATTATTTAAATTTACTCAACACAATACGATGCAGAGATGTTTATTAGGTTCAAACAGTGACTAGCTGAGTATCACAAGAATCACTGGAATGGAGATTCCCTATAATAACTGGACATTAGACCCAAAATGGATAAAGTGAAAGCTGTTTTAGTTTTGGAACTGTATAACAATTGCACAGATACTTCTGGTGCCATGAGAATTTGTCAGTCTACATTTGCTTTATAAATGGGAAATTAACTTTTACCCTGTGGTATCTTGTGAAAGGTACTACAAGACTACAATGGTCTAGGCTGCTTCTGTGTGCCCATTTGACCTCTGTAATTAAGTAAAAAGAGTTACCGTATCTTAGCATATTTAGTACTAATTTAGTTCTTCATCGTGTGAACATAGGACCCCACCAACACTGTATCTTGTCTCATTTCATGTTTTTGATTTTTATTCACTGGATATTAAGGTGAAACTAAAACTTGGAGAGTAACCAGTTTGGGAAGTTAGGAGTTTCCCTTAATAGGAAGAGCTGAGAAGCTGACCCTTAGGGTCTTGATCAAGAATGAAGTTACAGGTAATCCTTAGACTGACCAACAAACTAGTACAAGGATTTCTTTCTCTTTATACATCAGTCTACATATCCATCCTCACCTATGATCGTATCTGAAAAAATGACATCATGAGTGCAAATGAGAAAAATGAGATTCCTGATTGTTAAACTCATATGGACATATATTTAAAATGACCCTTGGTGCCTTCTGTTCTTTCCTGACACTGCATTATGGCATAATGTTAAAATTGCGAATGACCCTAAATTGATCAACTCTGGGTGTGGCAGTGGTTATGCCAGCTAACGTTCCATTCATTTCTGATTTTGACACAGTGCCCAGTGCTGCTAGCATGGGATCTAGTTCTGCGTGGATGACCATTAAGAAGTAAATATAGAAAAATCAATCAAAATGTGTTTTATTGTCAGATTGTAAAACCTAGTATAAAGAATCTATGGATAAGTTAAAAAAATTCAGCAAATATTGGTTATTAAAAACATTTATTAACCACTTTTGTAAACTAGTTTATTTAAAATTAGAGAATGTTAGTAAATTTTTTACTATGTCTTTGCATGGCACATTCTCAATTTACTAGAACAACAAGACTCTTTAGGGACAGAACACTTTCCCTGAATGCTCATAGTCTATGATTTAGTTTTATTGCAAACTTGCTGTATGTGAAGGTCATATATTGAGGTTACATGCCTTGGAGCTCTAAGGTCCCTTTAGGTCAACAGTAAAGCTCAAACCTTCTAGCAATTTATTTAATATACAGCCTCTGATGTCTGGACGAATACACACAGCATGTCAGTTTGTCAGACTTTATCTAACTATTCTGCACGACAACAGCTACAGCTGAGAAAAGCTTTAAGATGAAGATTCTATCTCTTTTAATCTGTATTTCATTTTTAAAACTATCAGGATAATAGAGCAATGCAATTTTCCCTTCAAATAAGGCAACGTATTGCTCTGTTACAGAACAGATTCTCTCATCCAATGCTTAGTTGCTACACTTTAATACTAGTCCAATTTATCTATCCATCAGTGGTAACTGCTCCCAGAAGAAGTACCAATGATCCTCCTCAAAACTTAAAGACAAATTGGAACCAAAAATGGGTAAACACATTTAGACACGAGTAATAAAGTTAGTCCTAAAATATACTGCAATTAAATTAATACTTTAGCATCAAGCAAATGGAATTGCTATGGGGTGAAAAATGTAATTCTTTCACATATTATTTAGTATTACTCTCTCTTTTCAAAGTTGTACAGCATCATAACAGCACTGGAGGATGCTTCTTCAGTAAAAGATGATTCAATGGGTGAATCTGACAGAGCAAGTCTTTCATTAATTCTATTGCACTTCAAATTAAACACCTCTTCATTTTGGCCTCCAAAAGTCTATCTTTCCACCAAAACTTTCAACTAGAGGAGCTTGTCCGACTCATTTGTTGATGAACGCTCTGTAAGCCATGGTTTGGATACAAGCAAAGTCAAAAGCAAAATGAGACAAAACAAATAAAATCAGTGATGATGAAATATAAGCTTAAATTATCTTCCATTTTAAAAGTGAAATATGAGCCCAGCTGTAGCAGTCAAACAACCAGAGATTGTCCAATAAGGCAAAGGAACCACAATCAAAGTTACAGACAGACAAGCCAGGGTCACAGTTCCTAACATATTGTTTAAAAAAGCTTGTAGCTTATCAGTAGATGGATACTGACATTTTAACTGTATATTATATCATAAGACTGAATATAACTTTTGTTGCAGTAGGAAACTATTTTATTTTTTACATAAACCATAGTTATTAAATTGAAGTATATTTTTACAAAAATTACCTGTGTGGTAGTTAGATGGCAGCCTGGCCACAAAAATAACTCTGCTCTTTTCAGACATAGACATTACCTCTTCATCATTTGTTGCTATTCATTCATTCATTTATATTAAAATTGAACAGTGTCCACTTTTACAATAATATCACAGCTCACATTTTGGTAATGGTAATTGTTACATTTTGGTAGCTTTACAGATCAGGTCAACTACTTGTGTTGTTTCAAAGTAATAGAAGTAATCTTATATTCTCCATCCTTTACATACACAGTGTTCAGCAGGATGTGGAAGATGCACAGTTTTGAGTCCTTCTGAAACTTGTATACTGGTAGTGTGTTTGCTTTTGTTAGAAACTTTATACTAAATGTAAAACCATTTCATCTTGTAAATTCAAGTAAGTGAATGCTTCTATTATTTACTACATTGTTACAGCTACTGATAAAAAAATACTGATACTTGTATGTCAAAACTCTACCAGTACATTTACAATATCACTCTATTAGATAAATGAAGACAGAGCTGGGAACGGGAAATTCCAGTATACTGTGTATAACCTTTTCCAATTAAGTACTATTGAGAATCACTGCTCTGTGCGACCCTAATTGAGACAACAAAGTTTAATTGACCCACAGTTTAAGAACCTATGATACAGAGCCAAGCCGAACAAACATGGTACCAAGTCATTAACCAGACCAGTATTCAAACGCAGTCCCCTGGAGCTGTGAGCAGAACTAAGCATTCTACCAGTGTTCCTCAGTCTCATTAGCAGGTTCTTAAACATAGCCAATTAATGAAAATTCTAAAAGTTTAATTGAGGTATTTGACAATCAGTAATTTCCATTCATCCTTTTTCAAAGGTGGTTCATTCAGCTATAGGGTTGTGAAGAATGATGTATGGCGAAAATTAACCCTTGGGTGAATGCTTGCAAACATTCATATTAGGCCAAATTAGAGTCATCAGTTGACCTCATCTGCATATGTTTGAGGTGTGGAACATAAAATAGCTGAAGAAATCCACACAAACATTTTGCTTCTTAATTTTCATTTCGATGTATTACAGAACAGAGTACTGAATATTAAAAGTTACACCTTATTCTCAGAACATTATTTTCTTCTTTAAGCAGTCGATAATGGTATACGGTACTGGGGTCACAAGATTACAGAACACAGCTGTTTAATAAACCTGCAGTGAATTGGTGATACCACTCTAATCCTACCAGTAAGCCTTATAGCCACAGAAAGAGCTTTATAATGTCAGAACAAATCAATGTATCTCATTTAATCATTGCTTTAGGGAAAGTAATCTTACACTAATAGAAGAGTGAAGAAATTAGAATTAATCATTTGGTCCTATTTTGCATATGCATAATCTTGCATTAAGGGTAAGAGGATAATGGCACCCTTATATTATTCTGTATTTATTTCGGAATTTTCTGTCCGAAATATAGACCTTTAATACTAACCTTTTCTTTTTTTGTTCGCTGGTTCTGTAGTACCTGCATAATTTAATTATACTGTCAAAGACTAAAGCACCAAAATGGAAAATCTGTCTTATCAAGAGCTAATGTACCCATTTTAGATGCCGCCTGTATCCTCTTTACAGTGCTGTCCTCAGAGATGATTTGTATGTTGTAGTGGTCTAATAAGGCTGATACTGAGGGACTTTAATTCAGCCTGGAAGCCAAAGGCAGTCTTACTAAATATTTATGATCATGCATTTACTAATTTGATTTCATAAAGAGGTGCAAAGCAGGGCTATTTATTTTAAATTCTGCACGTTCCAAGCAGTGATGCTTGGTCCAGACACCAGGGTGTACTTTATTAAAAGGATATCTAATGAGATGTTTGCCACATGCAGCATGTTCCACCGAGGTCCCCAAGGCAGGCGTTTGATTAGCGCACATGAGGGAGTGAACAGGTGGTAGTAATATTCTGCTATTTGCATTTCTAAACAGCCTCTTTAAAAATCCTTCTTGGATTCTTTGAAACATGAAAAAAGAAAAAAAAATCCCTAATGTTTAGCTTTCCAACATGGTTTTGGGGAATTGTGATTTGAAAACTTCATTGCACAGGTTATTTTAGTCTACATAATGAGTTCATACAGTTTAATGAATATGCAACAGCACAGGGACCCATAGAGTCACAGCAGGTGCTCTCACATGTACTCTACAGAAAGCCTTAACTCAAAGCTCTAAGGTTTCCTACACTCAGATCATTTCAATACACTTTTGACTGCCTAGCTGAAATTCAATAGTATGGAGCACGGATAATATTTTATTATGAACAGTATTAAACAACATTAGAATAAATTGTATGTGGCATCACTGTGGTTCAGAAGTTCACTCTGTGGACTCTTTCTCTTTGTGGAGTGCACAGGCACTCTGGATACAAATGGCATCTCCTTTTATGGTGTCTCTCTTAGGGTTTCCCGTAAGTTCTTACCTGATGACACAATGCTACTCTGTAATTGAAGAAGCAGATTAATAAAATGGATCAACAGATTGTTTATGACAGCTGCAGTAAATATGTCAATTTTTTACAACAGTCAGCTTAAAAACACTTCAGTGTTTTCTGCATAATGATTTTGGTCACAGATATGTCTCTGGCTTAATGACAGAGTTTCAGTCAGATATTTACATATTCATCTTCAAGTTTATTTATGGAATATTTCTATATTTATTGGCCAATTTGACAAACTCATGAAAATTAAAATGTTCCTCTAATGTGTGATTTTCATTTAGATAAAATACAATTTTGTGGAGAAATACTCCTTGAAAGAAATTACAACTAAATTTAAAATTATTAACAATACAATATTAAAATAATTTTGCAACATAGACTAATTATAGTGATTGTCTCTCCATTTTATGACATGCATATATCTCCTTATATAATACGCTATTGTAGCTTGTCTGTCCAGGATTTGAAATCACCTGTAGTTCACAAACCGTTTGAACTATTGACCTGAAACTTGGTACACATATAGTACGTAATGTCTACTATCCGCTTTCAGGGTGATGATTGACCTCCAGGGTTATTCCTCTTAATTTCATTTTATTTTATTGTAGAATCAACTCTCGGCAGTAGGGCGGCCATGCAGCCCATGTGTACGGGCGCCGTTCTCATCCCTACCACCCTCGCTGTCACTTCCCCTACCTCTTCATATCTTAAATCATTCTTGAGGAAGAGTGAGGACTTAAGTGCTAGCTTAAGTGAAAAATTAAGGAAAACGTACTAAGTAATTGCATCACCAACACTGACTTAATCAGTTTTAATTAACGCAAAAAGATGCTGACGAAAGAAGAGAAGAAGTGGGCCGCTAGGGTGGAGTAAAGAAGAACTGCTCAGGAAGCAGCAAGCGCATCAACCTCTGAGCAAACGAATGCAAAACGTACAGAGAAAGAGGATGAAAACTATGAATGCTCAAGTCAAGTGTATTCACTACACGCTATCGTGCAGTGCGCCGTTACTGGTATATATATATATATATAAATATATTGTGAACCCGGCCCGGACACAGACAGGCGGACATGTTGTTACTCAACCACCACACGTTTATTTACAATACTATTTACACAAATATTGGTCACTAAGACCCAGTACCGTGCACAAACCCCAACAATCACTCAATCCTGGCCACAAATGCCTTCTTCTCGGGCCGCCTCCACACCTCTCTCGTGCCTCGTCCTCTTCCACCCGACTCTAGCCTCGAATGAAGGGAGACGGCCCCTTTTATACATGACCCGGATGAGCCCCAGGTGCTTCCGACACTCCCCCGTTGGCCACGCCCCAGCATGGCGGAAGTGCCGGCTGTTCTCCCGGCAGCTCTCCGGGTATCCTCCTTATTCTTCCCCCCAGCACTTCCTGGTGTGGCGGAAGTGCTGAGGTAACAGGACCCCAAGGCATTGGGGCACCTCCTGGCGGTGACCACGGGCCC